>PVIC010008141.1:0-48989 GCA_004025085.1 Thryonomys swinderianus
TAGTGAGGTTGAATCATGAGGATCACAAGTTCAAGGCCAGCTAGGAAACTTAAATTTTTAGAAAGTTAGAAAATAAATAATGGGATATAATTCAGTTGTAAACAATTTGCCTAGCATGCATGAAGCCCTGGGGAAGAAAAATGATTTCTTTAAAAACATAGTCAACATAAAATTGGTTAATAATTTGGACTTAACACCATCTACTCTACCAGAAAGAAAATGAAAGAAAGCTACAGGTAATACAGGACATTTGTTCCACAGCTGTATATCAGGATACACAAAGAGCTTCTGCAGATAAAGTTTTAAGAAGTCAGACAACACAGGAAAGAAAGGAGTGAAGTATCTGTACCTGAGCATAACAATAGAAAATAGCCAAATGACTCCATAAAAGTGTTAAAATGTTCTCAACAAATCAAAAAACACAGGAAAATGACCTTTTCAACTGTTTAGAAAATAATTTTAAATCCCCCAAGATCCTAAGAGTTGCAGAGAATGTGGTGTGATGAATAATCTCACATATTTTAGTGAGAACATAAATGCATGTAGTGTTTTGAAAAATCTTTGTTCTTATCTATAAAACTGAAAATATTTATACATCATGATCCAGAAATTTCACTTGTGATAAACAATGTAGAAAACATCCTAGAGACAAGAACTAAGATATTTTTACAAGAATGTGTGGTTCAGAATTTTTTGACTTTGTCCCAAGTAAGAAACAACCCAGATGTTTGCTCCCTATAAATTGAGTAAATAAATGAAGGCCTAATCATAGCAGTGGAACCCTATACAGCAATGCAAATGAAAAAACCTTAGAAGCTATGGAAATCAATGTTGATTAATATAATACAGAAACTGATAAAGTCATTAAGAAAACATGTGTGTGTACATATATTTTATTCCCAGGGTCAAATGCAGGACCTTATGCTTGCCAGGCATGTGCAGAACCACTGAGCTAAATCCCCAACCCATAAATATATATCTTAGTAACTTTCTCTGATGGTACACAATATCTTGCACTGACCAATTACAGGATAAGACATTCATTTTGGCTCACAACTTCAGAAGTCTCAGGTTTTGCATGGTTGATGTCTCCAAGTGGATGCGGCATGGAGAAAGAGCCTATTACAATTGCAATCCTTTACTCTCCCCCAAATATAATCTCTACTAGCAATTTTGATCATAAAAATGATCTACTAGGAATTTGATCATAAAAATGCCCCCATTTTCCTCATAGCCTCTCCTCCAAGCATGCATTCCATGACATAATCCATACAGCTTAGTTTAGTGCATGGAGACTTTGCGTAGGTGATGCTCATAGGCAGCTGCAGCAGGAGGGTTCATATGGGTAAAAAAATAAACAGAAGCATCAGAAAGTGCCCTCAGAGTCCCTTAAAGAAGATGTGTTCTCCAATGCAGCAGTGGTTATATAGGCAAAGCTCCTGAAGTCAGTAAAGTAGATTTCCTATGTAGTTCTTTTGCTCTCTGGTTTCTCAACGTATGGATATTTTGGAATCATCTTTAGGACTGTAAAAGAAATTTTCCCTGTTTTGATTCTAAAAAAGGTATAGGAAGACTTCTCCAATATTTTCACTCATATTACCTTTGTCTGTTTGGCATTGTGTACATACCACACTGGTCTACAAGTCTTTACCTTTAAGTAAAGATTAAATTAGTTCTTATGATGGAGATTAAATTAGTTTTTATGATGGAAGAGATGCTGGTGAATGAGCCACTGTTACCACTGTCAAGGACTGCAAAGGAACTGCAATTTTACTGAGAGAATAAATTAAACTCCCACAGTTGTACGTGTGCTGGTAAAAGACACAAGACTGTTGGGTCAGAGATGTGGAATTGTTTATTATAGCAAGGAAAAGACCCAGGGTGCCAGCACTTTTGTAACTGTAGCCCTGAGGCTTCACTCCCACAGGTTAACAAGATATCTGCACACTGTGGGGGGAATTGAAGGAGAAGAATCCTGAGCTTAGGTAACCTGAAAACCTTACAGTAATAGCATGGTACACCTTCCTGGCCTTTGTTGACAGAGAGACACTATCTCTGTTTACCAGAACTGTGAATATCCTTCAAAACAGATTCAGGACCAAACAAAGAGTGGTTGTCTCTCTGAGACAGAGATTTTATACAATTATGACAGAGACTCATGAGTGTCTTTCCCAACAATCATTATAACTTTTTAAAAATCTTTATCTTCTCAATTAGTTTTGTTGGTACATTTTAGATATACATATGGTAACATTCATCATCAGGAATTTGTGCCTATACATAATGTATCTAGATTCTTTTTTCCTCATTACCCTCCCCTCTTTTGAGACCCTCTCTCCCTCATTACTGTTTTTCCTTTGAAGTGGTTTATAAGTGATTACAGTGAGTGTTGATGAATAAGACATACATGATAGGTTTTCTCAGAAACAAGACTGATTCTCAATATTCCCAGGATAAAAGTCCAAGGAAGCACAGGGGGAAACCAAAATCACGAGACTTCAGAGTGTTGGATATTTGAACCGTGACAACTCACATCTTTAAGAATGTATACTTGTTAAATTTTAGGTAGTAGGTTTCATCAGCTCGTGATATACTTGTCATACAGGAAACACTTTTTAAAGCAGAAAATTAAATATAAAAAAAATCTATGTAGTGATTCAACAGACAGTATGAATATTCAATGTTACACCGAAATGCAAAATAAAAGTCACTGAAAACAGTCCCTGTTCTAAAGACTCCTGAATTGGTGGGATGTCTGTGTGGCCATAACCTCCAGCTCTTTAGTACTGACTAGGAGGTGATGTGCCCAGTATCCCATGAGAATTTCCTTTAATGGGTCTTGGGCCCTTGATCTCTTAACACGAGGCAGGGAGATTAACTCAAAGCCTCTCATATTCTAAACAGATCAGAATGTTTTATACATTGAGACTTCTTACTCCCAGCACTCACAACTCCTTCTCATTTTCCTCCCTAAATGTATGTCCCATCTCCCCTGTGTATCTTAAGATTATAAGCGTTCCTAGGTTCCCCACCATCTATGAGGGAGAAAAAAGTGATCCTGCTTTTTCAACTGGAAAAACAACAACAAAAACAAAAACAACTTGTGGCACAGAGAGATTTTGTAACTTGCCTGAGCTCATGTATAATCTGACACCTTTATGCAGTGAGTAGCAATGGCTTAGTTCAGAGACTCATTGTCTCACTCCTGGAACTCAATTCTCTCCTATATATTTTATTTAAAGAGTCTTCAGATTGAGTTCATACACACCAGGAAAATCATTGCCAAGGATGGTCTTCTTGTGATTTCTGTAATAACCAAAGACATTCCAGCACAGACCTCTGCTTGAGAAGACAGTTGGCTTCAGGAATCACTCAATAATCACAAATCTATGGAAAATATTTTTTCACTCTTTTTTTACTCACTATCAGCAAACCTGTGTAAACCATTCACAACTAGCTTTTCTCAATATGGACAAAGTAATTGTAAATGAAATTCATGAGAAAATATCATCATTCTTACCTTACATGATAGCACTTCCATAACTGACAATTGTCATTTGATGTCTGTCTCTGCTTGAATATTTTTGCTGTCAACCAGTTCACTTATGACAGTCTGTGTATGGGCCATATACACACATACTACACGGAATACAGAAACTTTCATTTTAGCTCATAACTGGAAGAATCATTATATTGAATTATTGTTACTGATCTATACCTATCTCCCCACTGTATGTTATAATCTTTGAAGCAGATAATATGATGGTGTCCATCTCTACAACATCAACTCAAGAACAAGAAGGGGCAGATGATGAGAAAATACATTTGAATAAGAACAAGTTTTAAAGCAAAGTAAATCAGTGAGGAAGAAAATGAACATATAAAGTAGCACTGCACTTACAACTTTATTCCATAAAGAAGTTTCAAAATTTGGCTTAACAGTAAATAGATAAAGTGGATCACAACAAATGGAAATTGATGTCTTTCTATTATAGATGCATAGGTTGGTCATAGTAACCAGCTTGAGCACAACATGAAAATAAAGTCATGGAAACCCCAATTTCCCATTTCTCAGCCCAGGGGGAGAAGTCATTCCTTTGACTCTGTGACCTGGTTCTTTCATTTTCCAAGTTTATGATTTTAGGGGAAGGTTATAAATAGTTTGGAGATCATTTTCTTCTTTATAACATAAACAAGCAGTGCAAAATTAGGAATTTTTTTTGAAAATTAAATGGAGCAGTGTGTGTAGAAATTATTCACCACAATGACTCATGTAGAATGATTTCTTCATAGTTGTTTTCTGAAATGCATGTGTCTCTCCATTCTTAAATTGTATAGTGATTAACAGACCACTCGGCCTCATAGATCTTGTTTATTTTTAGTGCAAATTTTTATCTTAGTGCATTTTCTGTTGCTATAACAGAATACCCAAGACTGGGTAATTTATGAAGCAAAAACATTTATTTAGCTCTGGAGTTCAGGCATCTAAATTGGTCAGCTCCCTCTGGAGAGGGCTCATAACATGGCAGAAAAGCAGAAGGCTAAGTGGACAAATCAGGAAGTGATAAACACAAGTGCTCAGCTTACTTTATTTTTTTTTCTTTTTTAACTCTTCAACTATTTTATTAGTATACATTTGAGATACAGAATGAATACATTCATCATGGGGAGGTGAGACATACACAAATCAACATCTTAGTGCTTTTCCTCCTCTTTCCCTCCTTGTATCCCTCCCCTTTCCATCCCTAGATCTTTCTCCCATCTGCAAAGTGTCTACCTCCTTGTTTTCTAATATTCTTGTTTTATTTTGCTGTCTAGCTGATTTATATATTGATTATCTAAGATGAGAGAAACCATGCAATATTTAATCTTCTAACAACCTACTCTTTGGGTACCAATGCAGTTCTGTGAAAGCAAGAACTGACTCTGCGGAGGACAAACCCAGTCCTGTGAGGACTTTTGTCAGTCCCTTCATGAGGACTCTACTCTCATAACTCAAGGACATGGAAAGCTTCTGGCACTTTCCACAATGTTACACTGCAGATGAAATTTTAATATCAGTTTTGGAACAATAAACCACATATAAAATGTAGCAACATGAAATATACATTTGTAGTCTTTATAGTCATTTTATTTTTTTTTACCAATATGAAAAACTGACGATAGTAATTCTATTTTTATTAATAATTACAAATGTATTTTTAGAATAAAATGATTCTTACTGAACATTATAAAAAATAATAGTCACATAGGAACTTAAAACATATAAAAGTTGCAAAGTGTTAGAATATCTTAACTGTTTCAAAGCAAAATTTAATGAAAATACACAGAAAATTATTCATAACTGACAACTTGTTGCCTCTTAATAAATATCATGGAAAGCACACAATTTATTCCCAGATGGTACTATTGATGTACCTGATTATTACATTTCTAAAATTAGGGGAAGCCATAAATCTGATAAATAAACTATAGTATGAAAATGATCAATGCACTTACTAAGTTGAAAACTAATCATGAAGTAGTTTATTTCATAGTAGATGTAATATGTGCTAAATTAAATGGAATGTTATATAACTTAGGACAAGAAACAAACATACCTTAAGACTTCATGTTTGTATACTGCAGCCTACAAATATGATTACTTTCTCCTCACAGTAACTTGAGTAGAATTCTACTAGTTTGGATCTTTATATCCTCAGAATTTAACATACTCTCAAGCTCCTAAGAGATACCATACATTCAGAAAGAGAAAGAGAAGTTTCTAGCCTATTTTATTAGGTGGGGTTGTCTGAAGATGACCTTGATGACTTATTTTTACTTCCTCTAGAACTGCATTTGGAAATGAAAAGAGAAAAATGTTTCCTTCTTCAGGTATTTTCTATTTTCTTTCTTGAAATTCTTTCTGACCAACTTCATGAGACATATTCTCTTTCTTCTTAAAAATATGTTGGTACTTGTACTTTATGTAATTCCTTTAATAACTACTTAATTGCAATTTCATATACATAAGCCTATGATTTGTCTACTGAAATGTAAATGCCTGGAGGTTAAGCTTAGGTGTCAAATGCATCTATACCCTATGTGGGAGTTTCTTCCTCCTTATTTGTTAAATACTGCAAATCGATGTTGATGACATTAAAGATCTGGAACTATCTCCTGTTCCTGAGGAACCAACAGAGTCAAAAACCAGTAATGAACCCTGTGTTCTTGCCATGGAAAATACATTATTTTCTTAAGCAGTTCACTGTTTGCTTGTATCCTCAACTAAATGATAATTTTCCCACTAGCAGAGATTTTCTTTTTCTAATTTTATTCCCTCTAAGAATCAGAATGCATCCCCATTTGCCTCCTTCCCATGAATGTTCAAAGAATGTTATAGGGTAAAGATCTCCAGCTTTTAGTTTTTCACTTTAGCGTATCAAACAGAATCCTTTTATCCTTTAAGTTTCTAATAACAATTCTTTTTACTCTTCAAATAACTGTTCTCTCATTATTGTAATGACTATTCCTTCTATTCTCCAAATAACTATTCTTTTAACCTTTTCTCTTCTGATGAGGATAGATTCTTCTTGTTGAAGATACTAAAAGGGCTACATAGTCAAGGGACTAAGACTATTTTATTATAGTTCCAAGATAAAGAAAAACCGCTGATATTTTTGTAATGGGTTGCTATGGGTCACTATTTGGGTTCCTTTCAAAGTCCTCACACAGATAAAAGTAAAGGATAAAATTCCCATAATTACTTTGACCTGTTGAACTATCCTGATTGAATTTGGCACGGCTCATGTGCTGATCTACATGGATCTCTAGGTACTTTAAGACTGTAATTAAAGAGATGAGAGAATTAAAGAAAATGTGGCTCAATTAAAGTCTGAGAGATCTTGAGGCAGGTTATTTAATAAGCAGGAATTTTGGCAGCAGTAAACTGTGGGTTGTAATGAGCAGAAAGAACAGACACTTGAAGTTTTCAGTGCTTTGCTTTTTTTTTTTCCTTCACTCTCCATAAGCTCCCTAAGCCTCCCACATTCTAATCCTGGATCCACTGGCTAAAGATGAGAATCCAAGTTCAGGATCATACCTTGCAAGGCAGGAAGAGCATTAAGTCTTGTCTGCTGAACACTCATTTTCTTCTCTATGAATATGAATATGTACAACACAAGATCTTGTCTAGGTCCCATTTTTTTTATACCAAAAATCATTGTAGAACTAAATAAATTTTGTTAAAATCACATTACCACACAATTCTATGTCACCTAATTATTAGTTGACAATTCTATGTCAACTAATTACCCTGTAATAAAAACTTTACAAACATTAAAATGTTCTTAATATCCAAGTAAGGGTTTAAATTATTTTTTATCACATGAACAACTAAGTATAGTTATAAGTATATATTTAATGTATATTTATATGTAAGTAAGAATTTCGAAAGTTTCATAAATAAACATATTCCAGAAAAAAAAGATCAGATCACAAACACTTTCTCAGTAGGGAAGCATGATGCATCATATACTTATTTTGTGACATCTACTTTTAAGAACTTAATATTGAAGAAAAGCACGTGTTTATTGAAATTAAGTCCTTGAAACTTCTCTGCTAACATCCGGTTGACAATCGGTTCTTCCCTAGGGGTAAGAGAAGCGGGAGAGGGGGAGCCAGGGCAGGAGGCGCCTGAGGACCGCTCGATGTCCTGTTAAACGGCATCTGCCCGAGCACGCTGTGCTTCAGCTGCCAACATCTTGGCTTAAAGAAATCTTGAGGAGCTGCCGCAATGGCTGATGAACCCGGTCAGTTCCTTTTGTCTCCCTTCCTCCTCTGCCTCCCACGCATTGTGCAAGAGAAAGTTTAAACCATCTTCCTGTCAGGTGGAACAAGAGCCTGAGTCCAGGTGGCCGGGTCCCTGGTCCTCCCGTTTTGGGTGCAGCTGCCGAGGACAGAGCCAAGTCCTGGCCGGGGCACTCCCTGCCCCTGCTCGATGGGCTACGGGAGCACTGTGTGCTCACTTGGCATCCAAAAACCTGAGGAGCCAAAAGTTTGTGCTGTGGGCTTGAGTGACTACTAGGAATGCTTAGAGCCTGCTCGTAATTTTGCAAGAGGAATTTGAACTGGCAAGGTGAAGTCAGAAACCCTTTGGAGACTGTAATGAAAATTAGAAACTGGTGAAAAAGAACCGTGAAAA
The DNA here is from genome assembly GCA_004025085.1 of Thryonomys swinderianus. Classification (NCBI taxonomy): domain Eukaryota; kingdom Metazoa; phylum Chordata; class Mammalia; order Rodentia; family Thryonomyidae; genus Thryonomys; species Thryonomys swinderianus. Next base: position 8,183 of record PVIC010008141.1, read on the forward strand.
AACAGAAGGTTGCATCAGTGCAATTATCCATTGACTGAAGGTTTAAAAGGTAAAACCGAGGGGCAGAGATGGACCTGCACATCAGAGGGGCCCTGACCTCAGCAGCTTCCGGTTCTTACCTGGGGGACAGATGTACAGACACCAAAGTCTGATGAATGTACAATGGGGAAAGGAGGCTTTGCCTGAGATCTGGAGACCCATCCTGTCGTCTGTTGCTCTAAGGTTAATTCCATTTACATATAAACACTGTGGCCTTCTGATTCTTATTTAGCTAAGTCTAGAATGAGGTGGCTAGAAGAGTAATAGTATATACAGGATACACCAGGTCTCAGAATCATCTCTATCCTGGTTCATGGCTGAGGAAAATTTGGGTTTTGAAATAATCTGTAATCTGTGTCCTGAATTCCGTTTTTGCTAAAGTTGCATTTAGTTCTGGAATTTTCCGGTTATCATCAAAACATTGTTTCTCTAAAGAGTCAGCGAAGGGCACCCATGTCATAGCTACAGCATCTTTCCAGCTAAACCGCAGAATGAATCACAGATAAGAGGCCATGGTGACCTTCTGATTTCATTCTTCTTCTTTAGATTCCCCACTGCTGCTCTGCTCGCTCCATTCACACTGTTTTTTGAGCCATTTGTCATGCTGAGTTGCACATAGACACTCAGGCTGGGATGACATATACACTCAGACCTGAAACGTTCTTCTATAAGAAAAGCAAAAACTCAGAAGTTGGCTCCACAGAACTATTTGCCTCCTGATCTCCTGCCCTGTTTCCCTCAGCCTAATTTAGCATGGCTCAGGTAGTTCTACTTCCAGTGCAGCTCAACAGACCTGGTCTTGTTTTGCTGAGAATTGGGCCGAGGCACACAAAGCAGATTAGATTAGAAGACAGAACATAATGGTGCCTTTTCATAGAGGAAGAAGACAGTCTGTGGCCATCAGAAGGCAGAGAGCAGCAATCTGAAGAGCAGAGGCCTGACCCAAGCAGTATGTAATGAGAACCAGGGCCCTTCATCCGCATTGTGGAGAATGAGGTTACATTTTAATCAAATTGCTGTGTAGAATTAAGACAGGACAGACTAACTAGGGTGGCAGTTTTGCAACAGTATATGCACGGGGAGGGACATTTAAAAAAAAATAGTGTGCAGTTCATTTATGGCCAGACCTAGTCCTGGAAGTGTGAACTGTGCCACATTACCAAATGGCCTGAAGATGAGCGTTTTAAAAAGCGAGCTATGTCGTAGGTAACAGGTGCCTTTTTGGTGTTTCAGAGTAGAATTGTGCTTGGTTAGGAAGGGGGATGCACGTGGCGAAGCAGGGCAGTGCGCAGAGTGTACAATTGGAATCTCTCCGAGTAAGTGATGATGGGATATGTAAGGACTGCAGAGGCTCAGCACACATCGTGAGAACGGCTCTTGGATTCAGCCACTTACTAGGGAGAGAAGTCATAAAAATAAATCAGAATTGAACAAGAATTTTGAGGGGAGATCTTCAAGGAAATTGGCCCAGTTGGAAAAGCCGGGGAGTACAGGAAATGATGCTGGAGTGGTAGAAGGTGTGGTAAAATCGGTGCAGACTACACTGAACTTCAAGGACATGGTGGAGATGGTCGTTAGTCAGCTAAAAAACTAGGGGAGGAGCTGAAACTCCGGTTCCAGCTAGACTTCCTGAGTCCTGAGTCACTGTCAGGAGGTGATTGAAGTCACGTGTGTGCACGGGAGAGTCAGGCAGCGAGGTGTCTGTAAAGAGGAAAGAAGACGGAAGCTGTTCTGCCGGAGTTTCTGGGCTCTGGTGGGTGAGTCTGGCCGGTACATGTAGAAGCACAGATTTGTGGTTTCCTCGGATTCATTCACACCAGTGACTAGTGTATTTCAAAGCCCTGGCAGTTGGTTTGGTTCTGAGTTTGACCACAGGAATCTGGTTGAGGTCAGAATAAACCCTAGAGGTCAGCTGTGCTCAGAGAGGGCCTGCAAGGGAAGAACTCTCGGCTTCAACCTGCCCTCTTCAGAGTCATCAGAGCCCGATCAGAGACACACACAGCTGAAATCATGGTTTCAGACATGTGACCTAGAGAGCAATTCTATAAATTATAATCATGGTCAAATTATCTTATAGCTACTAATCATGTCAACCATAATGAAAATGATAAAAACAGCCCAAGTTGGCAATAAATGTGTTCTGTATGTTATCTGCACAGCAGAGACGGCTGGGTCTCGGATCTAGGGTACAGGTTCCCAAGAGACATGCAGAGCCAGCACTAGAGCTCAGACCCCTGGGCTCCCCACCAGTTCTTACTTATCCTAGTAAATTCCTCTCCTCAGCCTCACATTTAAGCAACCTATTTAACGTGAAGTGATACTTGGCATGGACGGGTCTCCTCTCCTCTTTCCATTAGTTCACAGTGTTTTAGAAAAGTTGGCAGCAAGTCAGGAGGCCAGCGTAGAGAGGACCCAAAGGTTAAAATCAATACGTGTGGACTTGGCTGACTATTTATTTTAATAAATGTTCTTCTATTCAGCGATTTGGAGGCAGAGAAGGGAGTCAGAAGAACGCTGTGCTCTTACACTTCACACTTCCTGTTGGGAGACAGACAGACACACAAACACCTGGCCAGGGCAAAGCAGAATGAGACAAGAAAAAGCCTGGAAAAACAAGTCAATCTAATTTTACATTTTTTTGTTTTGTTCATTTCCTGAGCAGATAAAAAACTGGGGGTTCCAATAGCTCACATCTCCTAGGACATGTCAGGGGAAATGAAAGGTAACTTAACTGGGCCATTTTGTCCATAATGTCTGGCATGTTAGAGTCCTTCATTATAAAATGGGAAACAAATTTTGCCTCTCACCTATCTTGCCACGCTCTCAGACATGAGTGGCCTTAGTAGCAGACTCTGGGAGAGGTCAAAACAACCATCCTACGACCCAGCACTCCCAGGACGAGGAGCTACAGGGGTTGGGAATCATTGCCAAGTGTGGACATAAGCTGAGAGTTCTTAAATAACTCCATACCCTCAGCCTCAGGCCTGACTTCATGCTGTTCCAGTGGTGTGACTTGTCTCCCCCAGTGATCTAAGATAACACTTATCACACTCTGCCTTGGACTCAAGTTACTTGTGTGTGTGCTCTGCTTTCACCACTAAATGAGAGAGTGATGACCACAACTTACTCAACTCTATCCCCCAAAGCACTTGGCACAGACCCTGGTACTCAGTGGATGCCCAGAAAGGGTTCAGTGTTAGCAGGAATGTTGGCAGGGTGCCTCGTTTGTTGTTGGTAAAACCTATGGTTCTTCTCGCCCGAATTGGGAAGGGTGAAACACAGTTGTGTCAGAGTCTCTGGACTTGCACAGTTTTCCTACACAGTTGAAAGATTAATGCATGATGTGCCTGTAGCTCTAGTCCTTTATGTGTCTATGAATTAAAGTAACATTTAAAAGTCATTGTTCTACATTTAAAAATATGTATTATGGGAAATACAGTCAAATGCAAGAGAAAGAAACCAGTGCTAGTACTCAGTGAGAAAAACCACTCATTCCAAATTCTTAATGAAAAGTCCTTGCAAGTATGAAGATATTTATTTCCTACTATGATGACTTAGCAGATTTGATTGGCAAATAAAGTAGAAGCTTGGCCATGTGAGGAAATTTTCCTGAAATCACCAACCCTCACTGGTAGAAGCATAAAATCAATTCAGACCAATTTTCTATTAATTAACCTCTCTGGGCCTCAGTTTGGCTATAAAATGGAATCAATAACATTGTACAGTATTTGTGAAATATTAAAATCACATACGTAAAATAGCAAAGATTCTGGAAACTTAAAGAGATAATACATTTAAAAGATTACATAGAGGTCCCATTTGACCCTGCTATCCCCCTGTTAGGAATATACTCAGAATTAAAAGAATCATATTGTGAAGACATATATGCAGCCATGTTCATAGCAGCTGTTTATTATAGCTCAATCTTGGAAACAACCCAGATGCCCATCAACTGGAGACTGGATAAAGAAGATGTGGTTTTTAAAAAATAAAATGGAGTATTACTCTGTCATAAAGATTGATAAGTTTGAGTCATTTATGTGCAAATGTACACACCTTGAGGACACACTTATAAGTGAAATAAATAGGGCACAGATATATAAATACTGTATCTTTTCTCTGGTATGAGAACCTGTAGATGTAAATAAGTTCTAGAATGTATGATAGATTTTGTGAAATATTCAAAGGGAACGTGGTAGGGGAAAGTAATAAGAGAAAGAATAAATACGATTTAAAAAGAAAAAGAAAGCATATGTATATAGGGGGATGGAGGGTCTTAGGGTGGGTAGAGACATGGATAAAAATGAGAATTAACTTGGGTCATATATCAGTACAAATTCCCCAGCATTGAGTGTGATTGTGAGCTGTCTATAAAAATGTACCCAAAAAAGAATTCAATTTAATAAATAAATAAATTTAAAAGATTATCACATTAATATAGAGCCTTGATAGTAGTTCAGAGAACCAAATCTTAATTTAAAATAAAAGGGAAACTCAAAAGAAAGTTGTAGGTCTCACAAAAATTTCAGACTTGCTTTTGCTGAAATGCCTTGTCCTGTTACATATGTAGATAGTCATTAAATTGCATCTTTCATTACTCTGACCTTTTTCTTTTTTTGCATAATTAGAGATATTAATATAAGAAAGGAAATCTAAATATGATTCTTTGATTATTAGTAAACTTTTCCAAATGTTATTCCTAATAAGGATATAATGAAACCAGTATTTTCTCCTGCATAGTCTGTTGTGACAGGAAATTCTTTCATAATTTGAGTTGTCCTCACCCAGTGACAATGTTCCAGTGCATGCATACATACTTTTGACCTGGTAATTGCTTCTGTAGTGATACACTAAAAGCCAGAATAACACTTTTGGAAGTCCATAAAGACACTTGACTTTTGTATTTCTATGTACCTGACTTTCACTCAAGTCAGCCTGGAGCACCCATTTACTCTTCACTTGATCTTAGCCAAAAGGCCGAGAAACGATCATTTACTCTTTATAGGGATATAGAAAAGGGCATTTCAGAAGGTAGGTAGCATTGCCATACCAGGAAGGCAGAGAAAAAAATTAATATTCAGTTTCTGGTAGTCAGAATATAAATTTAATGCCCATGTGAAAATAATGAGTTTTAAAATAAAACTTGGAACAGAGAAAGTTTCTCAATTACCCCTTCTACTTCAACTTTAAAGTCTGAATAGCTTGGTCATGGGGCGCTGTCTAAGGAATATCATGCTCATAGAGGAAGCAAAAGTGGGGAAAGCCTATTTCTGCCCGTCCCAGTCACTGCAGAAGAGGAGAAATCAAGATCAGGATCAGGCTTCTCCTTCTTGCCCTGGATACAAATGGTATTTATTACATGCAAAGACAAGTAGACAATACTCTACAAATATCCAGCTAAACATGCGGAAACAGAAAGACAATAGGGACAGTAGTGGGTTGGCAAAGTCACTCCATGTTGGAGTCCAGCACATTAAAGCTCCTCAGGCCCACCACGATCCCCAAGACCTTGAAAACAAAGATGAGATGGGCCCGGAAGGTAGACTGGCCAGAGGTGCTGCAGCTAGGTTCCTTCCACCCTTGCCAAAGAGGGGAGAAATGTACCTACAGCCGAGTCTTGGAAGATAATGTTAAGAACGGAAATTTTTGACTACATTATGTGAATCTGAAGTTAAATATATAGAGCACCATGTTATGGAAATGTGAGCCCTTTCTTTTCGCTCTGCTTCTCATGCACTGTTTTTTTTTAAGTGTGTGAACTTTTAAGAGTTGCTGTGTAAATAAACCGACATCACACACAATGGCATTGAACTTTCTGTTTATTTTTTAATTTAAAATCAGTTGGAAATTTTTAATCTGAATAGTGAAGTGAAAGCTTTGAAATGTTAGAGAAATGTAATTATTTAAAATAAAACCTACAAAGTGTTGAAACATATCCCTAGGAAGAGAGAGGAATGAAACAAATGATTATAAAGTTCCAACTATGTAAAGGATTAAATTGGAAATTATCCACTTGTGCTTTGAAATATGTTAACTTGTGGAAAGATATTTTAATGAATCTTCTGTTTACATTGGATATATTACATTTTGTTTTTACCATGAAATAAAATAATAGTTTTATTCTATAAAAGCTAAGCTTGGTGAAGTTTTCAAATAAATGAAAAGATGAATTTGTTTGCTGAGTTTCAACTTATAAAAGTGTTTATTGAGGAAGTCAGTGGAGTTTAAGGACAATATTTGTGAGGATATTTGGGCTGAAATATCTACTTGTTTATATAAAATATATTGGAATAGAAAATATTGATTCTTTAGTGAATTTTGAACTAAGCTTGCCAAATATTTCAACTGCTGTTGAGAGTATTTTCTCAATGAAAAGATGTCAACAAAGAAGATTACATGGAAAGGGTCAGCAATTTCAAATTATTTGTATGTAGATTTCAAATTTCAAGAAATATTTCAATTATTTCTGAAAAAAAGTGAAAAGACAAATCAACAATAAAATATATTCTCTAAAAACACCAATGTAAAGGCAGGCATGGTGGTGACTACCTGTAATTCTCAGCACTCAAAAGTGGAGGCAAGCCATGCTCCAAGCATCAGTGGCCAACCAGGGCTGTGTAATGAGTTCAAGGCCGCCCTGAACTACATAGTGAGATTTTTGTCTCAACAAACAAACAACCATAAAAACAATAAAACCACAACAGTGTCACCATATAAGAGATTTAAAAAAAAAAGAAAAGAAAATTTAGTGACTACATTTAAATGATAGTCACACAACTGTTTGTTTTTTTTTTTTTTTTTGAGGTTTGAGTGGGAAAATTTATTGAGAGAGAAAGCTTCTGCCTCAATAGAGACAGAAGGGGGAACCCGGAAAGTGGGTAACCCCACAACTGGGGTTTTTGAGTTTAGAAATTAAGCTGTTTAAGTCTTCTCCCCATTTTAATGTATTATCACATTACATTTTATTTACTTTTCATTTAATTTATTACATTTAAATTTTATCATTTAATGTATTATTAAATTCTCCCCATTACAAATGTATTCCTTAAATTTTAAAAAATAAATTTCACTTTTGAAAACGAGAGCCGTGTTTTTATTTTTAGACACACTTATCAACCCAGATGTCGCACAGCCATTCGTCTGTATAAAATCCAGAACCAGAGCTAGAGGTAAAATGCAGTGTCACAAAGGCCCGGGGACCAAGCTAGGGATACTTCTATTCAAATGTTAAAATGGTTGTACGGTGTGGTAGAGATTAACAATTCCTCTCTCTTTGCTATCTTGCATTTTAACCGCAGTTTGGGGAACATATTATTATTATTTTTTATTAGGAGTCATCATGCTAGAGAAAAATGAAAAAGGTGAACCCATAGCGGTGTTGAGAACGTGGGTGAGAAAGGGACCAGGGGAGGCAGAGCAGCAGCGTGGCTTCCTCCAGGCTTCGCCCATACCCGGGGCATGCAGGTGCCTCCTGCACGTCAGAGCACGGGACGGTCCAGATGCCCTGTCTCCCACCTCCAAACCCAGCCAAGGCAGCACCAGTGACTGAGGTCAGACCTGAGGCTTGAAGCGAGTGAAGCATTTTATATTTATATCCACAGACACACACTCTGGTCTATGTTCCGGTGACTTCAGGGGACTTTCCGCAGGCCTGGGTGTCCTGTGTCTAGTGTGAGGTAACTCTGCTTGGCGCAGTGAGTTCCCTGGATACAAACCACTCAGTGAAAGGTTGGGTTCCAGGCTTTAGAGATTGATGCCCAGTGACACTCTTCTCTCTCTGATACCACCTGCTCAGTAGGATACTAACATGTATGTAGCATTTTGGGTCAAGTGTTCTGCTTTGATTTCTTCTCACTAAAATTGCTTGTTGTAAGTTTGAGAATTTACTGAACTGAATGATGTCATGACTTCTAGCTTGGACAGGCTGTGGCTTTTATGGATGATTATTCTGATTAGTTTAATGGGGGTATATCTATATACATCTATATATCTACATCTATCTATATCTATCTATATCTATATATCTATACAGATATAGATATATACATATATTAAACCCTGAGATGAACTCCTGGCACAAAAATTACTGGCCTGTCTCTGTTGATTTAACTTGGAAACTTTACGAGGAAATAAAGCTTTGTGTGTAGACAGAGAAGTGTCAACAAAGACAAGAAATTGTATGAAATTGTGTGAAATACCAAGATTTGATAATGTAGACAGCACATTGAGTGCATATTACAGATGAAGCACTGGCTTAAATTTAAGGAATTCAATCATGAAAAACTAAGTTGCACTCCTGTCGCAGAAAAACTTACCGTGAGGAAGATAAATTGAACTGAGATCAGTGAGTGTAGTCGTGCTTATTAAAATCCTAGCTACACAGTAAGATCTCTCTCTCTGTTTCTTTCTCTCTCTCTCTTTCATTTTTTTCCTACAAATGATGTATGTTGAAAGACACTGAAGACTGTTGAACAAACTCTAAGGCAAAAGAACTGTAGGGATTCTCTCCTCATGGCTATGTGGAGGGCAGTATCTGTACCAGAGAGATTTTTCTCTACCTTGTTCTATTTAGCCAAAAAATAAGTTAAAAAAGCAAAATAAAAATAGATAATAAAAAGGACAAATTAAGGGGGTCAGGAAGGGAAGGGGAGGGATGAACACAGAGCCGAAAGATGGTACCCACATGCACCGCCACCCCACAAAGAACTCTATCATTACCAATGTCCCAATGTGTGCTGATAAAAACTTAAATTAGAGGGGCTGGAGGGTTGGCTCAGTGGTTCCAGTGCCTGCCTCGCAAGCGCAAGGTGCTGAGTTCGATCCCCGGTAACCACATACAATGCTGGGCATGGAGACTCACGCCCACCAGCAATCAATACCACATACCACAGTGCTGGGCGTAGTGGCTCATGCCTGCCATCCCAGCACTCGGGAGGCAGAGGCAGGAGGATTGCTGAGTTCTAGGCTTGCCTGGGCTACATAGTGAGCTCAGCATCAGCCTGAACTACAAAGCGAGACCCTGTCTCAAAAAGGAAAAAAAAAATTAAACTAGAAAAGGACAAAGAACAAGTGTGTAAAGTAAATACAATAAAAATATATTCTGATTATTGTGGAGACTGATACAGCCATTTGTCTTCCCTGAGAATGACTTTGGTTTGAGTTGTAGCAACACTCTCTCTTCATCCTCTGAAAGACCTAGAAGAAGGATCTTGATTATTGAAGAGAGAAGATTTGGGCCCCATTCCCTCTACCAGTGACTGGTTTGGAATGGTCTGCAATCCAGTTTTGGTCAGTGGAAAGGGAAAGAAGGGGATTCAGGATATTCCAAATAAAGAGGCGTGAGACGTAAACTTAAAATGCAACATTCATTTGACATTTAAATAGAGCTGTTAACTTACTCTGTGGCTTTGGGCATATCACTTAACATTTAAGTTTCTATGTCATATTTAAAAATACTAGTTATTCTTTGTGATTTCTTTTTTTTTTTTTTCTGGTACCGGGGATTGAACTCAGGACCTTGAGCTTGCAGAGGAGACACAGCATCACTGAGCTAAATCCCTAGTTCCTATGATACTCATTCTTGCACTGCCTAGGAAAAGGAAAATTGTTACTATTCTGGAAAAGGATGGATATTTAAGCAATTCACACTTTTAAATAAATACACCATGTAGATGATTACGATTAGTTGATAAGTATTTTGAAATCTTCCATTTAACAATTGGTAAATAAATCCACAATACCATAAAAACATGCTGATATGCTAACTCTAAAAAAACATAGTTCTTGCTTTAAAAGATGTAAAGTCAACACAATAGTGTGCAACAGACTTTGTGCAAATATACACATGCAAATTCATGTGTATTTTGTGTGTGTGTGTGTGTGTGTGTGTGTGGTACAAGGACTGAACTGAGGATTTTGCCCTTGCCAAGCAGGTGCAGTGCCTCTGAGCTACATTCCCAGCCTTCATGTATATTTTCTTAGTTAATTTCTTTCAAAATTCATGGTAGAATTTTAGAATTAGATATATAATATGGATTAATTATATTGTATTTGTAAAAATAAACTGAGAACTTCACCTCTCTTTCTTGAGACATATTGACACGCGGCATAAACACAGATTTGGTTGGTTTATGTTGTCCACCCTGAAAAACATTCACTTTGCTCTTTAAGAAAACGCATAGGTAAAACAATCATACTACCCACGGAGTACTGACTATGCACATTTGGGAAAGGTTGATACCTAAGCATAGTTTCTTCAAACACATTGTAGAGTAGATAAAATAATATTTGGAGTTCCTCACACGCATCACAGGTGGACTCAGGCGATTCTGACACATCGTCCCTGTCCCAGTCGTTTACGACCAGCAGAACGTCTCTCTCCTGTTCCAGGACCTGCAGTCCAACGCCAGGGTGTCGGCTGATTGGGTTCTGGGAAGGGTCCTCTTCAGGGCTGCGCCCTCCGCCTTCTCCTTGGAGCCTCGTGGGGTAGGAAGAGCCCAGTCAGTCCTCTGGTCTTGTCTTAGCTAAGCGCTCACCCCGTGCCTGAGGCCTCCAGCTTCCAGTCTCATTGCTTCCCACAGTCTCGCCTCTCAATACCACTGTGTTGGGCTCTGCGTCTCAATACGCACGTTTCGGGGAGAAACCTTCAGTCAGCTGTAATGTCCTTTCTAAATCATGATTCACAGCGAGTGGACTCATTTGGCAATTGTATCTTGTATCTTTTTAAGTACATGCACTAATTGAGACATTAAACCTGTCCTACGGCTCTTGTGATACTATTTTTTTTTTTAAGGATTGAGGTATTTTTTCCTCTCTCACGAAACAGTCCCAGGAGGTCGAAGTAAACAGCTTGCAGGCCAAGTAATCAGCTTGGACACACAAGATGGGCTTGTTTTACCGTCTGTGAGTCACAGTGCTCTTGGGGTAGTATCAGGACGGGTGAGGCCTTGGTTCTTTCCAGCTCTCTGCAGCAACACTGTTGTTCTACCTATAAATGTAAGGGATGTAAATTTTCTTTAAGCATTTCCAGAAAATCAACGCAGGCATATACTGGATGCAGAAACAGATAGGATTCCAGCTGTCCTGAATAAAGTAGATAATGAAAAGGTTAAAAAAAAAAAAAGAAAGAAAAGAAAAGAAAAAGGAAAACTGTGCTTCACTTTTACTAAATACAATTTTTGGTTTGTTAAATAACATGGTAATACAAATGTTTATTATGGCTTTTCAAAGAAAATAAGTACATATATTAAATGTCCTCATTTTAACTCCAAATATGGTCCATATGAGTAGATAGCTCAGCATAAATTCAAACTCTAAGGTCCTAAGCTATAAGGTCTAGTAGTGTCTAGTTGCTGGTCATAGGCAGCTGAAGCTCTTTTTGCTAGGATAAAAGGGAGACAATTTGAACAAGCAGCTAGCGGTACAGTGGGTGCATGTATGACAACTGCAAGTCTTGCATGTGTTAAGAATTTCTGTGAAAGATACATGTCTGGGTGCATCTTTCTACACATCACTTGTGCCTTGAGACCATAATTCTAAATGAAATAAGACCCATCCATTTAGATGTCATGTGGTTTCCCTTATATGAGAAACCCAAATTATAAATACAGAGCAAAATAAAATATAGATAATAGGAAGTAGGGAGGTAGAACATTCTTAAATGAGAGGGACCGAAAGGTGGAGAGAAAGGAGTGGAAAAATAAGATATTATGGACACATAACAACTCCACACAAGGAATACAAACACTATATTTTACAAACATGTACTAATAAAAATAGTATGTTTTCAAGATATAGCCCTACGAACTCATAGATGTACTCATTCATTTTAGCTCTTGAACACTGTCATATTCTAGAACTATACTACATTTACGTATTTGGTAGATAGGTTGATTTCCAATTATTCACTCTTCAAAGTAATACTACAATAGATACCCTCTGCCTGTTTCCTTGTTTTATGAGAATTTCTCCAGACAGTAGAAAACGAAGTTCTGTGTTGTGGGACAGGCATGAATCTCAGCATTCTTAAAGAATTCTTACGAATGTCTCCAGTGTGTGTGTGTGTGGGGGGGGGCTGCAGATGGGTAGACTGAGAACCTCTTGCCTCTTTCTGCGTCTCTTCTGACATCAGAAAACCTGTAAATCGTGTCCGTTTGATGGTAGGAGAATTGAAAATTACTCTTGTTTCATTTGCAGTTCTTTTTAGAAATTAGAAGAATTACCATGATGGCAGTGAGAAGAATTCTTGATCACAGTGATCATGTAATTGAGATGTCTTTTTCTCTCAGAGTCTGGAGTGAGGTAGCTGCTAGCATTGGTTTTACAGATCATTAATGTAATCAAGGAAATCAGGCTAAGCATGCTCTTTCCTATGTGTTTTTTCTTCCTTATGCTTATCGTCAAATGGTTTTCAACATGCATAGCATTATTATTTAAGTATTCAGAAGAGAAAAGGGAACAGAGTCTTAATATTATCTTCCTGAGTGGGCCCCATTGGGTTGTAAAAGGTGACTTCCACCATCCTGATCTGTGCAGATAAACTAGATAAAAATGGGTTGGGGCCAGGGATTTAGCTCAGTGGTTCTGGTGTCTGCCTTGCAAGTGCAAGGTTCAGAGTTCAATCCCCGGTAACCACACACCACAATGCTGGGCCTGGGGGCTCAAGCCTGTCATCTCAGCACTCGAGAGACAGGAGGATTGCTGAGTTGGAGGGTTGCCTGGACTATATAGTGAGCTCAGTGCCAGCCTGAACTGCAAAGCGAGACCCTGTCTGAAAAAAAAATGGGGCGCATTTTCGCTTCTCTTCTAATGTAGCTTTTCGGGTTCTTCATTTTTCAATGTGGCCTTAGAACCAATTTGTCACATTCATTTAAAAAGGTTATTTGGCATTAGTAGAAGTTTACTTTGCCTATAGTTGGGATAAACCTCGTTTTGTTATCTTACGACAACTAAATGGTTGAAGTATTCCTCTCAAGCAATATTTTACTTCCAATGTGTCTCATGGCCACCATGGACATTTAGAAAGCAACTGTGTGTTGTTTTCAAATTGGTATCATGCAAAACAAGTGGTCACAGTCTGGGTTTGGAGGCTGATTTTGTTCATTTCTCTGGCTGTTGAAGATATGCTGCAGGCAGTATCTGCTTGCCATAGTTGCCAGATAGTCGTGCCTGTGACTTTCAGGTGCAGGATACTCTATTCCAGCACTGTGGGCCAGTACTTGTCTTGCTGTTTGCAACCTGCACCATTTCCTAGAAAAATCACATATGTGGTGGGATGCCATTTTAAAGTTAAAGTACTTGTAGAGAATTAAAGACCATCAGCCAGAATAACTTTTTTCCCCCCCAATAAGAATGTAAGTAAAAAGAACCCTAGGTCAAATCATTTGCCTTGCAGTGGGCTTTGGGCCTGTGATCTCTGTTGACTTTGGTTAAGTCTTTGACACATTAACTTTGGTTAAGTCCTTTCTCTTTGCCTTCATTTTTTACTTAGACTGTTAGTATCTTATGTTTGTAGATCTGTTTAAAGTTTACTTAGGAAATTATCCAAACTAAAGAGAGTCTTTTCAACAACTCCCTAATGTGAATGATATTTCCCCATTTTACCAATGAGGAACTAAATATAAAGGAGATTAGGTTATTTCCCCAAGGCTATGGAGGTAATTGGTTTCTGGGCTGAGCCTTCTATTACAGCACATGCTCATGGTTGTAAAGGATTTTGGATCTGTGACACTGCTGTTTTAATTTGGCTGAGTTTGTCATCATGGGCAAACTGTACAACAATAATCCCAAATCTCAGTGGTTAGAGGAATGTAAGTCTCTTTTTCTGTTATATGAAATCCCAGCATGTGATCTTTCATCTGGTCCTGCAGGAACTTGGGCTCTGTTCACTGTGCATCTCCACAGCACTGTGTGTGTTTTTTGTTGCTGGAACGGGACAAAACAGAGCCCATGAATAACTCTTTAAAGTTTGTGGGTCGATCTGGAAGTGACACCCGACTTTTGCCCATCTCCCTTTTGCCGGAATTCAACCACACAGCCATATTCACTTCTGAGAGGTGGAAAGGTATGGTCTGGTGATGTGACTAAGAGAAAAAAGAACACTGTTTCTGGCTATATTTGCCTCTGCTGTTTCACCTTGATCTACTTTCATGTAGGGATCCTTTAGCTTTGAACACTGAGATTACTGAATGTTTTTAAATTGGCTAATACATCTTGAAAAAAAAAGATAACCCTTAGCCTACATGATTCCCAGTTTATCTCTAAATCTTAGACTGAACCAGTTAGAATTAAATTCAATTGCAAATAACTACCAAAAGACACACTGGCGCAAAAAAAAAAAAAAATAGAAACTTATTTCACACTCTCATTCTCTTATGTAAAAAAGAAGTTTAGAATTAAGCTTGCAGGGCCGGAGGGTTAGCCCAGTGGTTCCCGTGCCTGCCTCGCAAGTGCAAGGTCCTGAGTTTGATCCCTGGTAACCACATATAATGCTGGGCGTGGAGACATGTCCACCAACAATCAACACCGCATACCACAATGCCTGACGTGGTGGCTCACGCCTGTCATCCCAGCACTTGGGAGGCAGAGACAGGAGGATTGCTGAGTTCGCGGCGGCTTGCCTGGGCACCATAGTGAGCTCAGGGCCAGCCTGAAAAAAAAAAGAATTAAGCTTGCAGTTAAGTTTCAGAGCTCATATGGTGTCTCTTCTAGGATCTAGGCTCCTCTAGAAATCTAGGCCTGATGCTACTTTCATATTCAAGATCATATCACTCTGCAAGTTGGTCACTAGAGTTCCACTTTCTGTCCATGTTGCAAGTTGTAAAAAAAAAAAAAAGAAAAAGAAAATAGAAAGTATAAGTGGAATGTTTTAACTGTCCCACTTCTTTTATAAAAGCTTCCAAGAAAATGCTCTCAATTTTGGCTTACATTTAATTGGATGAAAACTTCACATAGACACTCCAACTGTTAGGAAATTAGAAAATTTAGTCATTTAATTGGGCACAGTTTTTTTGCCAATAAGGCAAGGGTTCCTCTAGTGAGAAATTTAGAGAAATATTTTTAATGCATAAAGAATTCTAGGCTGACATCCCCCCCTTTGACTCACCCCTTTAATATTATTTCATTGTTCTCTTAATGTCCACTGCATCTGAAGATGAGTCTGTGAAAATTCTTATCTTTGTCTCTTTGTATGAAAAGTCCTTTGTCATCTAGCTTCCAGCACATTTGTATTTTCATTTTTGGTTTTTAGGAATTTATTTTTATGATTTCTGCTGTGCATTTCCTTGTTACCCTGAGAAAATGGGTCCTTAATGCCATAGATGTGTTTATCACCCGGGCCCCTCAGTGAACCCATGCCTCTTCCTCTCCCCCTATTTCAGCCCGTCCACTTTTCTGCTTATCATTCCTAGAGTATGTGCCAGAGATGGGATGAGGTCGAGGCTCACGACAAATGTAAAGACATAGGCTAAACTGAGCATACAACTGAGTCATCAAAACTAAAATTATATATGTTGATGAACTTTGCCTCCCAAGTTTCATCAGAACAGCTATAAACATGTTCTTCCAAGCAACTCATGGACTGTAGATAATGTTCAATGTCTCCTGTTTTACTGCTCCTTTTCACTTAGTAGCATCTATTAAAAACTAATGTAATTCACACCTTGAAGCTTCTTGGTTCTTGCTGCTCTGGAGCCCACAGACCTTTTAACACCTTTCCAGGACTAATCATTCAAGGAAAGTCCCAATCTCTCCCCCCCCCAAAAAAAAAGATGACAGTAAATATTCATTGAGAACACAGACCCAGAAAATTACTTCATATATCTGTACCTCAGTTTCCTCCAAAATAGTGAGGATAATATCTAATTTGTAGTGTCACTGAATGATAATACAGACAAGCCAGGTGACTAGATGGGACATGTAAATCTTCACTGGTCTAGAAATATTTGAGCATTAAACTAATCAAATACTCAAGTAGCGTGAGTTAAGAAGCCAATATATATTTGGCATTTTATTGTATGGCTAGTAATATTCATCCATGTGACGCATCTTAAATGAGTAGGTTTGGGCTGCTAGTCTCTCTTTTTGTTTGCTACATAGAGGTTGTAGTAAAGATTGACTGAAATTTGTTCAATGTTCCTAGCAGTGTGTTTGAATGTTAGTCTTGAATTCCCCGTGTGTTATCCCTGATGACAGTGGCCAAGCCCTCAGGTTGCCTACCTTGTTTAGCTTGAGTAGTACCAGTGACTATCTCCTGTCCTACAGTGTAGGGTAAAAACGCCATCGCTCCTATGACTGCAAAACATGATCTAAAACTCCACACTGTTAGCAAAGTATGCAAAAGGTTTTATTAACTTCATAAAATAGACATCTAGGTGCTATGGGCACTTCTCCATCCTCTAGTTCAAAGGAAAAACAATGCCCTCAGCCTTATAACTAAAAGAAAATGAATTTGACCCAAAACTGAGATGAGCATAGCAGTAGCTTCCTCCAAGTCAATCTGTTGGTTAAGAAACACTTCAATTCAGATTAGCCCTGAAGAGATTTATTACCTGTAGAAATTATAGGATGATAAATGTGTGTTTACTAAATTTATGGTAGTTTATTTTATAGCAACAGATAACTAAATAGGATTTGGCCTATAAAAAACAATCACGAGAACAGTAATTATTAAAAATTGAAATAAAAAGTAAAAAACATTAGAATGTCATTTAAGACCATTCCAGTTATCTGTTATATTGCAAAAGATTAATCTTCCCCTATTTAGAGCACTCTACTTCTGATGTATTGTTTACTTATTGTTTTTCACCTACTCAAATGCTTTACTCTCTTCCTGAATGCGAAATTACTTTCGGTCCTTATAGTAGAATTTTAGGCACATCAACTTCACGAAGATCTTCCTAGTATGCTGGCTGGATTAGTCAATATTTCTTTTCTGTTTCTACCATGTCTACTTCTTATTTTTTCTACCATCACATCACCATGAGGCACATTGTGCTTGCTATATTTTATTTAACTACTTTGGAAACAAAACATTATTTCAATTCCAATCACAGAATTTTAAAGACATTTAATAGTTTAAAGATTCTTTGTAGATAAGACACTCAGTTTTTGCCTAAAGAGCAAAGATGCATGGTTGGCTAGATTTCTGTTCAGTGACACCTACCCTGAATTCTTTGGAAGATGACATCTCTATATTTGATGAAGGAGGTACATTAAGTAATGTCATAACTTCAATAACAGATTTTCAATTAGTGTCTGTATTTTTGTTGATACGATGAGATATCAGATGATGTGTGTTTCTCTTTAAATTGGTGATAAGCAGCACTAATAGCAAGTTCCAGGCCAGCCTGGGGAACTTAGTGACACAGCAAGACCGTCTCTCAAACTAAAGACCCTAGAAAAGACCTAAGCATGTTGTTTAGTGTAGAGGCCTTAGGTTCAATATTTAGTACTCCTCTCTTTTTCTCAGAGCTAGAGATACAGAGAGAGAGAGAGACAGAGACAGAGAGACACAGAGAGAGAGACAGAGACACAGAGACATACAGAGACAGAGTCACAGAGAGACAGAGAAACAGAGATAGAGAGAAAGAGACAGAGAAGGGATTAGAAAGACAAAGAGAAAGAGAAATGACTGGTTCTCTTTTTTTCCTCAATGGACAAACATGCTGCTGTCTGAAGATAAAACTACATGTTCATTTAATTTTCACTGGGTACCTCTGAGTGCCATTCCCAAGATAGGCAGATTCTTGACCCAAAGATTCCAGCAACAGCTGTGTTGTTCAGAGTCTTGACATTGCGAGACTCCACCACCATATCATTCTTTCTAGGCCAATATGTGCCTTCCTGGAGGCAGGGTATGCTTACCTGAATGCTTGAAGTTTTCTAGGGTGTTTTAACACCTCTGTCGGTGATGGTTAAGGTAGACTGGGATCTGCCAAGAGGATCAGTATAGCGCACTGAGTGCATCTGAGTGAGTCACAGAGGTCTGACCTTGCGCTCTCTAGCTGGTCCCTTGCTCCTCTCTCCTCGGCACAGGCCCCTGCACTGTCTCCTGGATACGGTGAGTGAAACAGCTTCGTCCCATCATGCCCTTTCACCATCGTGTTCCTGATTAGAGCCAGCCAACCACGGAACCAGAGAAAGCTCTGCTTTTTTAATTGTGTGTATTGGGTAATTTGTCAAAGCAACAGCAAAGCTGACTAATGCAATTTTTAAAAGAGGGAGAAGACTTGGAAGGAGCAGGGACGGATGGGAGTGGAAAGACACACAGGAAAGAAGATCTCTTATCAACATATATAACCTGCTTCCATAAACGGAATAATGTTCTGTGAACACGTAGTAATGAAGAACTAAAAGGCACATTTCAGAACTCCTCAAGATCTTAGTTTCTCCCTCCTCATGTGGTATTTTTATGACTTCTGACAACTGATAACAAGTTGCACTATTTTCTAGTGAGGTGAAAAAATGAAACTATTAGTACCTAATGTTATACCTTCCTGCTATCTCACTTCTTTTTCTCACAATTCCTTGAGTTTCCCCTCCTTCTCTTTTTTTTCTAAGTCAGGCACCAAAACGCATGGCATTAACCAAAATATAATTCTCGCTCTCCATTATATATCTTAAAATTTCTGAGGCTACTTTGGATGTTTGTGACAGTGATATTAATAGGCGGTGCCATCTAAGCAGAAATTTTTAGGTATCCAAAGAAGAAAAGAAAATTGAGCATTTTCCAGGGAAGTAATCAATAGCAAGAAGTTTCCAAAAGACGGAAGATGAGTTATCAGAAACATATGAGGACATCTAATATATAAAGGTACATTGAATATATATATGAATCCACAAACAAGCAAATGCATAAACACAATGCAAATATAAATGGAAAGATAAAAACATCGACTGAAAATTCTACTGCTCAAAAATACCTTAGACAGTGAAAAAGATCAGTGAATTTGAAAACAAAGCAACAGAAGCTAAGTTGGAGTATTAAGTACATCAGAAAATAATCGGGAACACTAATAATCTATGGGATAACGTAAAGTAAATAAAACCACATACAATTAGAGCTCCAGTGGTGTCGTACCTACCTAGGAAGCTCCAGGTCCTGAGTTCTATTCCCAATACTGAAAAAAAAATAGAGATCCAATTGCGTGTAGGGTAGTATAAGAAATATTTGAAGAAATAATAGCTGAACTTTTCCAAATTTAATGAAAGCTGTATACATAATGTTATCGATTATATGTTGCAGTCTCTCCAAAGCCTGCTAAGTTCAGAGGTGGAATTCCTGAAAGGTGCCTCAGTGGTTGAGATATTAGAACTAAACTTGATGTTGGGAAGCAGGAAGTGATCAGAAGAGAGATGTTCCTAAGGGCACGACCCAGAAGAGCTTCCCTCTTGCCTTCATTCCTCCCTCCTCACTCTGCTTCTTGACCACCACGAAATGCAGTTTCTCCTCTATCACCCAGTCAGACCAAAAGAATGATTTTGTAGGGCTACAGAAGACATAACTGATTTGCTTTCCTGGGTTTGTTATTTTTAAAAGTCCCTCAAGAAGTTTTGTCTAAACCACAGAAATTTGTTCTTTTACATCTTTAGAGTCTAGAGCATGAAATTAAAATGTCACCGAAGCCATGCCCCCTCTAAACTGTGTGGAGTAGACTTTTATCTTATCACTTCTTGTCTTCGGTAGTAGCCATTGATCGCTGGTGTTCCTTGGCTTGTGGGCACCATCTTGCCTTCTGTTTCTGTCACACAGAGCATTCTCTCTGAGGTATATAGACTAAAATTTCCTCATTTCTGTAAGGACAGCAGTTAGACTGGATTATTGCATTCCTTAATGACCATGTCTTCCTGTGATTAAATCTGCCAATGCTTTATTTCTTTATATTTATAAAGATGGGAAATTAAGACTCATTTTTTTAAAGGTAAACATAATTCAATTCCTAATGATAATAACTGGAAAGCACTTCTGGACACGTTATACTAAGGGGTCATTCTTCAAGAGAAAGGAGGTTCCCAGAGTCTTATCCCAGCTGAAGTAAAGGGATTCCTCTCACTCCACTGTCTTCTAGGCTTTTAGTTTTATGACAAGGAAAAGCAATAGGCTATATTCAAATGGTTCTGGGGTGTTAAGAGAGTAGTTAGAAATACTACTACAGGAAAGCAAACGTAGGGTAGAGTATACGTGCTGGAGACACATTTGTGAAGGTCAGAGTCTTCAGACATAGGCTCACCCAAAAACTAAGGTTTAATCAAAGGATTACAGAATCCTCTCCCTCCCACACACTTTACCCCCACACCAACGGGCTCCAGTATAATCACACGGATTAAAGCTAAAAGAGCTTCTCTTTCTTTGAAGGGAAGTGCTTAAGGAAACCTAAAGTCAAAAAGGGAGACAAAAGCAAGGGTCCTAAAGGAATTTGAATCTTCTGGCACTTACAGAACAGCCTACATTAAACACAGTCCAACTCCTAGTCAGATTAACATAAATCCTCAGACTAAAGGCCTGTTTACTTCAGTCTCCATTAGGTAATAAAATATAGCCAGCTTTCCGAACGTGCCAAAAGGCAAGAAAAACACAGTCTCAATAGGCAGTCATGCTCAGCTCTGATCCGCTCTCAAATATTGCACAGATACTGAAATTATTGCATAGAAATTTAAAATAGGTTTGATTACTGTGATAAGGTATCTAAGGGAAAAGTAGATAGTATTCATCAACAGACAATATAGATGAAAGATGAAAACACTGAGCATCAAAAGGAATTTCTAGAGATCAAAAATGCCACAATAGAAATAAAGGATGCTTCCAATAGATCATCAGTAAACTTGATGTTGCTCAACAACAGTGCCAGTAAAGGCAATAGAAGCTTTCCAAATTGAAATTAAAAGGGGCAGGAGAGAGAGATAGACAGAGACAGAGACAGAGAGACAAAGAGAGAGAGACAGAGAGGGAGAGACAGAATAATTCCAACAATTATTTCACTCTGTAATGGCAGAAGTAAAAGAAAGAAAAGGAATATATATTCCTTTATTATACATAAGGGATATGTATAAATATATATAATATATATGTTAAACAAGTAATGCATATTTAGAATAGAATATATATTAATATTATTAATATATATATGTAGTGATTTGAAGTAATAATGACTGAGCACTTTCAAAAATTAACTATGAGTACTCTGATCTGCAGAAATTTTAGAGAACCCCTACTAGGAAAGTAATAAAAGTACAACAAAAATGTGCATCCATTAGGAGATTATATTCAAACTTCAGAAAACTAAAGGTGGAGAAATATTCTGAAAGAACTCAGAACATAAGAGAAAGTTATTTATGAAGGAACCAGGGTAAGATTTACAGGAGACTCATTATCAGAAAATATAGGTGTGAAAAGATTGTGATATTTTTAATATTAAAATAAAAGAAGATAACCACCGAGCCAAGCATCATAAGATGGTGAAAATAAGGTTTTCGAGACAAACAAAAACTAAACAAACAAACAAAAAAATTCTTTGTCAGCATAGTTTGAGTATGAGGAATATTGAAAAAAAAATCCCTAGTCAACAGTAGAACGGGTCTGGACCCTGGAAGTGCCTCTTTCTGAGCAGCTGCTGGGGTTGCCAGGACCAAGGAGAAGTTGATCAGAGATTTTCATGAAAAGTACCAGGAAGCAAATGAAATGCTGGCAGAGATGGAGGAGGAACCATGGTGTGCACCCCTGTCTTTCCATAACCCCACGATGTCTAAGCTGCAAAACTATAGGAAGGAGCTCACCAGACTGCCTCAGGAGGGAAGAAGAAATCCTCTGACAGGTGCACCTGTGGGCTGAGGAGCACGAACTGTGGACATTTGCTGTGGAGAGTGAGCATGTGAACCGGCTACAGTCTCAGAGGGCTCTGCTTCTGCAAGGCACTGAAAACCTCAACCGAGCCCAGAGTATCAAGCGGTCTCATCGGATCGCCACTGAGACTGACCAGCTCGGCACAGATATCATAGAAGAGCTGGGGGAACAGTGAGAGCAGCTGGAATGCACCGAGAGCAGGTTGGTAAACCCAAGTGAAAACTTGAGCAAAAGTCGAAAGATTCTCCCTTCTATGTCCAGAAAAGTGACAACTAAGAAGCTGCTGCTTTCCATAGTCATGTTACTGAAGCTTGTCATCCCGGGAGGCCGGGTTTACTGCAGATGCTTTCGAAAGCATCGAACTTCTCTGGGAAGGGCTTTGGGGACTGGAACTTTGGCCCTGTGGATGAATGGTGTTAGGGAGGATGCGCGCTGCCATGAGATGACAGTGGAAGGATGCACTGTGTAGCCAGACTGTGGGAAGTGAGGGCCAGACAAAACCACGTGAGTGGGAAGAACAACAAGCGCAATGTCATATACCAAGGTAATACATATTTATGATTTCTTCAAAAAAAAGGTAGAATGATACGGGTTAGAAACTTGGATCTACATAAAAATGACATCAGACCTTTCAAAGTACTGACTTTTAGTTGTGAAATTTGGAAAATATAAAATGAACCTGGAATATATTTCACTGCCGTGAAGTAAGGAATTTTTCTTATTTAGACATAAATATCCTCCAGAAGTCCCATGTGTTCACACCTGAGTTCCTTGGAAGATGGTTGGATCATGAGATGCCATGTTCATCAATGGACTCATCCATTGCCTAGTTCATGGTGCACAGTGCAGATAGGAGGTGGGGCCAGGAGGGGTTAGAGGTGGGTCACTGGGGACATGACTTAAAGTGGCATATTCTTGTCCCAGGTTTCTCTTTTCTTTCTCTTTGCTTCATGGTGGAAATAGACCGAACAACTTTCCTCCACCATGTCCTTCCACTATTCCACCATGTTGGTCTTGCTTTAGAGCCTAAGTGGTTGCCATGTGTGGACTGGACCCTCTGAAATCATTAGCCTTATAGCCTTTAAATTGTAGGTGTCAGATAGTTCATCCCAGCGATGAAAAAAGTGATTAATACAGGAGTATTCCAAAAGCAGAAGAATGGGCTATGTGAAAGGGAGGTGAGAATTGGTATAAAAGGGCTACGAGTAGGCAAAGCTAGAGTCACTCGAACAACTAAATGACAAATTCAGTATTGGATTATTTCTTACAACATGAAAATATGCTGTTTTATACTGTATACAGCAGTATCAGTATGCTGTTTTTTCTACTAATATGTGTTAATTATGAAGCCAATACAAATTTGGAGAAATGAAACAATTTTATTTTTTAAAAAGTATATGAAATCTATGTTGATAATTCTTTTACTAGGATATGAAGCATACTTTTCCTTCCTCTTGAGTATAGAAGATTCTTCTTAGAAATTTGCCTTCAGATAAAATATATGAAAAGGAAAGACAGTAAATTTACTATATTTTATACCTTGTAGACAGGAACTTAACCAATTGATCAAAGTTAATATCATTAGGAATAAATCATGCTGTTATTATTTGCCCCAATATATGGTGATGAATACCATACAACTTCTGTGTATTCTTCCTTCAAGATCCATTATGACTGTATAATGATAAAAAGTATGGCAAATATCTACTGACTGGCATTCTATAAAATATACAACCAAATACTCTATACAACATTCAAGGTCATGATAAATAAAGAAGTGATACATTTTCAGAAACCAGATATTTAATAGCATCAATCAGATCAAGCTGATTTCCAATTTAGTAAGTCCTGTACCATTATACATTCTTTATTATTGGTAACTAAAATTGAAAAGTTGAAAACTCTTACTATCATTGTGAACTTGGGTGAGTAAATAAATTCATGAGCTCACTACTGTAATGTTTTGTACTTTTAGTTTCTATTCATAGATATTAAATATTTTCTCAGCATGAGTAGAATTTGCCTGGAGTGTTCATCATGAAATAATGTGCCAAAGTCAAATTTCAGTAAATATAAATGGACTGAAAACATGGGCTATATTTTATTTGACTATGGGAGAATTAAATAGAAATCAATAGCAAGAAAAGAGAACTTGAATTCATCGGGACTCTGGGAGCTCATTTGTTATAACTGCTGCAAATGTTATGATACATGCACTCATTGATATGTACTATCATCATATATTTCAAAATCAGTGTTTCCAAACACAGCTTTATATTTGAGTCTCCTGGCAATGTCTTGATCCTGGTAATGCTGGAGATATTATTTTCATTTTAGAATTAAACAAAATGGAAGGATGGAAATTATGTTCAATTCAACTTAGTCATTTTTGGCACATAATGTAGGCCAGAAAAAGAAGATGTCATGGGTGGTAGAATATAAATGATCATTGCAGTTAAATAAATGAGATAATTCTCTCCCTTGCCACACAGCTTGGAGGGAGCGACCTCAGACACCAACACTGCATTTTTTAGATGAGAGGCTCAGATCATGGGCATTGCAGTGGATTTGATTCTCGTCGGATTTCTGGTTTGACTTCCACACGGAGTGACTCTAGGCAAGTTACCAAGCTTTGTGTGTCTCTGTTCTGTCGTCTGAAATGCTGGGCTAAAAATATCTTCTTCAAAGTGTGGCTCTCAGAGTGAAACTTAAAAACCTTGGGAGCATGAGGCAGCAGTCTAGGCAGGAACTAATAGTTTCAACCGAAGTGAATGCCACCTCCCGGCAGGTGAGGCGGCTCCTTCTGCCCACCGTACTTTCCTGCTCCTCTAATTGTACGCAGGGAAGATGTGAGGTGTGAGCCCCACGGGATGGCAGAAACTTGCGGGGAGCTCTGTCCACTTTCCAGCAAATCCGCCTGCGGAGCTTGTGTGCTGGGTGACCTGAGGGCAGAGACCCTCCAGTGGGGTGTGCTGGGGAGCTTACCCTGGTGCGGCCGGCCTGGCCTGGAGGGTATGATGAGTAATCCTCTCTGGGAGGAAAACAGGCACAGCAGCCTGGAAAGCACACGTCCGCCGAGGCTGAGGGGGGCAGCGAGCTTAGATGACAAGGACCCCCATCTTGGGTGTGTGACGCAAAGTCCCGGGAATGTGTCCCGATCCGGGCCAGCGGCCGCCCTCGGGTTCTGCAGCCCTTGCGGCCTGGCAGCTGTCGTCATGACTGATAAGTGACAACCAGACCTTTGTCGACACTGTCCTTCCGTCTTGTCTTTCACGCAGTGCCGATTCTGCTCTCCGCATGCAGAACTGGAGCCGACTGAGCACTAGCCCAGAGCCTTCCAGAGGGCTGCTTTCGACCCGGCATATTTCTGTGGCTACTGCCTCCAGCAGTCTGTGCTCGCCTGATTTGTATTTATGCCAGGAAGGCTATTAGCAAAGCTTCTACTCAGTAAACTCCACAGACTTGAGGGAAGACAGACGAATCAAACGAGCCATCTGACGTAGCAGTGAGAATCCAGGGTATCTCTGAGAAATTATATCTAATATCTTTAACCTGCAATTCCCTCACTTCTCTCTCGACTTTTTCACAGTATCCTCTGCCTTTTATTTAAATCATCTCTTTGTTACCTTGCCTCCTCCAGTGTAATATCCTTAAATTTTAAAATCACTCCCTACTCTTTCTTTTCCTGGGACCTGAATGTGGAAAACATAAACATCTGACTGATTCAGAACCCAATGCAGAATCATTCACACAGGATATCAGGGATCAGACAGTAACAGAGGTAACAAAAGCAGTATCATGAGATTTTTATGCCACTGAGAACCCTGAGCTGAGACAGTGAAGAGTATGAGGTTCAAGACCTGAAGTTAGCAAAGGAGACTCGAAAAACCCAAATAAGGAAAATAAATAGTGCGTGTTAAACAAGATGGCTTCCTGGAGCCTCTGTCTAATCCTGGCGGGAGGGGCTGTGGCTGTCTACTCTCTCCGCAGCTCCTGGCCGCCCATGCAGACTGGCTTCCGTCAGACTCTGAGTCTTGCAAGAGGAAATCTAGAAGCAGCTTTTAACATGGAAAAGGAAAACACTTGGAAATTGCTTTTCACACTTTGCTTTCATAACTCATGGAGCAAATATGGTCTGAGGGCTCTACATTCATTTGCTTTCATTATTATTGGTTATTCAGAAGCCAAGGATTAAGCCGTCGTGGACACTCTGAGAAGAGAAAGTGGTGACTTTCAAGGACAAAGTTTCTTTACTAAAACAAAAAGATAAAAATAAATGAAATTGTAGTAAGCATAGAGTACTTCTTTAGTTCCAGTTTGCATTAATCATCCCTCCAAATGTGCAGACTCACAGCACTTTTCTCCAGAATCGGTAGCTCTGTGCTCAGATACACAGAGACACACGGACATGTCTGTGATCTTTGTGTATTATTAGCAATAATTAACATTAATTGAATGGGGGCTACGTGCCAGGAATTGTGCTAAGCATCTTACATGCATTCTTTTCTGTAATTCTATTGAAAAGTGCAGTGAAGTGTTCTGGGTGTGGCTCAGGGTGCGGCTGGTCTGATGCCCAAATCTGACACTCCTTCCTCCTGTTCTCTCGACTTCCCAGCCAAGGAGCATAGATTCGCCAAAGAACCAGCAGCCAAACAGGAAAGAAAGCGCTGATATTATTGTCTGGGAAAGCCCATAAATGAGAACTCTTAGGAAACAGCGACAGTTTAGGCCTGAGGCTTACACTTAGCATTTACTGGCTCTAGTTTGAACAGAGGCTAGAGCAAAGCAGGGTATGGGCAATTTCCTGAAAAGGGTGCCAAAAATAGCGAAAATAAATAAATAAATAAAAGTCTTGAAATTTGATTTTAAGATGTGGCCACTATACCTGATGAACTTGGGTTCTGAACAAGTATATTAACATTCCTGCTCCCTGCAACATAACTAGTGAGGGAAAGTGAAAAGCAGTGCAATGCAGTGAAGGGAGCAGAGTTGTCCTTGCCATGAGCCATGCCTAAGTCCCCTCCTGTACTTAACAGAGGATCAAAGGGCTGCTTAGCCAGCCTCCATCCCTGCAATCTCATGGCTAGACGGTGGCACTCAGTCACAGGCTCCGAGGTGCCACATCCTTAACAGTTAATGTGACGACCCCATTAGCTGGTCTTTGACTTGTGCCATCCCACCATTTTGAGACTTCCTAAAACATATCTTAGGTGTCGTGACAGACCTTGAACTCGGTCAAGGAGTCTTATTGGACATGAGAAAATTGTTCTGCTCATCTTTGAGAGAGATACATAGTCTCTTATTGGTATGTAAAGGAAGAGGAAAAGGAAGAAACCACGTTGTTATTGGTCCTGCCATGGGTAGACAATATACATACTAAATTCTGTTGAAATTAATTTCTTTTAATGTTTAATATGTACTGAGGATACAAATACCTATCACCAAATGCTGTATGTGTGAAGGACCTTAAATAGACAAACGCACATTGCTTATTCAGTGGAGGCAGTAAAAAGGATAGAGGAAAGTTTAATTATATTTTGATACATAACAAGAGAAGGCGATGTATTCCCAACAAATAGCAGGTTGAACTTGACTTTTGACTGGACAGTAAGGGTAGACAGGTGCTCAGTGGTTGGAAATGGATAGCATGGGGCTCTTGTCGAAATTTCAGGTCCCACGTTAAGCACAGGGAAGAGTCTTCAGAGGTTCTGGTTTGAGGAGTCTCGTGATGACAAAGTGCTCCTTGCAAATCGCTTGGCATGACGCAAGTCTTGACAGAAAATGCCAGGCACTGCTTCTCATGAAATACACTTTATTTTACTGCAAAAGGCTGGAAAAATACTAAAGAGTCGATCCTCAAATCTACAACTGCTTTGTGGTGCTTTGTATTTTGTCTATGTACCTCTTGTCTTTTCCCCACAGAATTGTACAGATGTGTATAGTTTATGTTTATACAGGGCTAAGATTATATTGCACAACTAGTATGGCTTTTAGCCTTATGGCCATATTCTAAGCATTGACCACCCATGTCGACTATTTCAGTGAATTTTGAGAAAACTGGTAGAAAACTGGAAAGTGGAAATTTTTCTTAAGTGACTGTATAATGATGGGTCATGATTTTTTTTTCAGAAAAATTGAAAATTATGAAGGCAGAAGGAAAAAACAAATTGAGCTATAATATCACCACTTGGAACTAAGAAGTGATGAATATCTCTGAAGTAGATTTTAAGCACACTTAAAAATTGATATGTTGCTGGGTGTGGTGGCTCACGCCTGTAATCCCAGCACTCAGGAGGCAGAGGCAGGAGGATTGCTGAGTTCAAGGCTTGCCTGGGCTACATGGTGAGCTCAGGGCCAACCTGAACTACAAAGCGAGACCCTGTCTCAAAAAAAAAAAATTGATATGTTGCAGGATGAAATGGTTTCCAACTTTTAGTTTACTTAACAATTTATCGTAGGCTTTTTCTGCTTATGATAAAAATTATTTAGAAGTACTTTACATGTTGCATAATATTTACATCATAAAATTAGAATTATTTATTCATGGCTAACTATTACTATTTATTCATACTTCAAAGCCAAAACTGTATACTCAGAGTGTTAACTGTTCCTGAATGTTTTCATTAAAATAAGAAAGTAGTCAAGCATAAAAAATAAGGAGTTAGACACAAGTGATCTTGAGAAAGCAAATAGGATGAGTTCACTGAGTAACAACGTTACCACCAAGCAAGAATGTATTGAGTAACAAAAAACAAAGGACGTGATAAATAAATAGACGTCATGACACTGTGCTTAGAAACTAGTAATACACTTTAACCCTCAGTTTTGAATTGAATAGTTTCTTTTTTCAGTGATCTTCTAGGGGACGGTACTTATGATGGTCTAAATCTAAATCACTTTAACTTCACTACATTTTAGTGTTATTTTTTTAAGGGAAAGGTTTAGAAAAGCATTTATTGGCCTCTTTTATTATGAGTACATATTTTAATAGGCAATGGTTATATGAATTGTGAGGAGCTGGTACATGTACATAACACCTCTGAATTCCTCCTCTACCCCTAACCCTTCCATTTTTTCCTGTTCTAACTCTTAGTTCTTCCCATTTACCAAAAAAAACCCCTCTTTTTCCACTTCATTTTCTTCTGTTCTTTTTCTTTTATCTTTTCTCTGTCCTCCCTTCTCCCATCACTTGTTCTCCTTCCCATTTGAGAAAAATCCCCTCATTTCCTATTATATAGCTTTTATTTTCCTTTTTTAATATTGTGGGCTTTTCATAGGAAAGAAATTATGTGATATATAAACATGGTGATATTTTGTTTAAGAATCCAAAATGTGCAGTTCATTTAATGGAGATCTAACAAGTGTAATAAAAGTCTGAAAAGTCAGAAAGCTATTATTTTGACAGAAATATTTTAGTACAAATTAAAGTATACCTACAATAAACCCAACCTCCTCTAACCGGAAGATGTAGCATTCTCAAATCTTTGATGCAGGGAAAGGTAACAACGTGCCTCTTGGTTAGGCCACTGTTTGAATATTTTACTTCACAGAGGAGACAGAACGCAAGAGATCAAAATGTGAGCTCAGCAAGCAGACTTCTGCTTTCTTGATGCTTCTCCATGACCGAGTGCCCAGTCGTGGCCTCGAGTTCACCCACGTTCCTTGTTTATCTCAACAGCAGCATGAAACACCAAGGATCTTACACTTCCAAAAGACTCAGAGGGCTACAAAAACGTGGAAAGGAAAGTTTGAAGAACATCAAACTTTTTAAATGATTTCTTTATCAAGAAGCTCATGTTGAGATTCTATTTTTTATTATCTATAAACTGAGCATCTATAAAAGTTAGTTTTTAAAATCTTTCTTGGTACACTGTATATACACATCATGTTTTGAATGAGACACCAAGAATCAGTAGAGTGGAAGCGTACATCTGGAACCAGGAAGGTAAACCCTAGCTTGGGGATTCTTACCTCCCAGTGATGGCAGCTTCTCAGTATTTCTAGCATCTCTCTTCCACTTAAATCATTTTTGTTTTAGGTTATTCTTAAAGATCAGATATTTCCAGGAAAGCCAGGCATGCCTAAACATTTCTTGAAGTACAAGAAACTCTTGTTCTTTAGTTATTCCTTCAATAAATACAACAACTTGCTTGGTCACCACTTCTCAGATCCTTTGCAAGATACAAAAGTAAATAGGACATTGTTTCTGCCCTTGGAGCTTTTTAAATAGATGAGAAAAAAATTCAGTGCCACGTCTAGAAAACAATGCAGCTATGACTCTTCAGAGAAAGGTCCATGTGACTTGATGGGGACGTTGGTTAGGATGTGAGGACGGAGCTGTACGCTGGAGAAGGTAGAACAGTGAGACTTTCCAGAGGCGAACGGCATCCTGGGAGGAAGTGGAGTTATTCTGTCATTGCAGGCAGTAAGGATGCTTTGGGAATCAAGCATCAAGGTGTACTAGGGTACATCTTACGGTTCAGGAATAACTCTGCCCTCATATTAACAAGGAAGAGGCAGGAAGCTTCTGGCCACTGCTTCTTCTCCACTGTGTGCGAGCAGGAGGACCCAAGGAGGAGTCACGCTGTAGAGAATAATGAAGAGGCTGGGAGTCTTGGATTTAACAGGTGCCACCAAAAGGGAACTTGCTTTCCCATTAACGTCACTTCCAAGATGTGAAACAGTTTGCTGGAGTTAAGTGATTCCTACTCACCATCTCTAAAATAGATGGCAGGTTCTGCAGAAATGTTACTTCCCTGGAAGACTAGATCCAGGAGACACTTTCTTCCTTGCTGGGTGATCAGGCGTCTCAGCGATGTTTTCCACAAAAGCTTAGGTCGAGCTGTGCTGTTGTGCCTTTGTGTTCTTTGCCTTTGATGTGCCAGACTAAAGATGTGACGTTCAATCTGGAACAGGCTCTGTTCTTCGCTTAGCAGTGAGTTTATGCAGGAAATCATCCCAGCCTAACCCCACAGAAAGACCGGAAGCTCTTTTATCTCGGAGAGTATAAACACACTAATCTTTGAGCAAGTAAGACAAAATGGCTATATTCACTCACGCTGTCATTTGAAAGGCTTTTTTTTTATTCATTTACAGGAAGATGGTTGCAGTTTATCTCAGAGATAATTCATCTTATCGTGAAAAGTTCAATGTTTCTGAGTACAAATAAGCTATTTTTGAAGTTCCTACTATACTCTTTTGAAAATTTTCTTTCAATGTCAACCTCCAGAGTTGTATGGCATTCAGTGAGTGATTTCCTTTATATTTGTAAGATCCAAATTTAAGTGGATATAATAAAGATAAAATATTTTGTTCATATATTTGTTTACTACATAATAGATTTAAAGAACACCTCGTATGTTTCAGGCATGAAATACCAGATGTGGAGGCCACAGGGCCTCTGCTCTTTAAGAATTTACATTCATCTTGGGCAGGAGATTTAGCTCAGTGGTTCCAGTGCCTGCCTCGCAAGCACAAGGCCCTGAGTTTGATCCCGGTGACCACATACAATGCTGGGCGTGGTGACTCACGCCCACCAGCCATCAATACCACATGCCATAGTGCCGGGCGTGGTGGCTTATGCCTGTAATCCCAGCACTCGGGAGGCAGAGGCAGGAGGATTGCTGAATTCCAGGCTTGCCTTGGCTACGTACTGAGCTGAGGGCCAGCCTGAACTATAAATCGAGACCCTGTCTCAAAAAAAAAAAAAAAAGAATTTACATTCATCTTGGAGTCTAAAAGAGGTGCATAAATACATGTAACATAGAAGGCAATTTTAATGTCATTCAGAGAATTTTTTAAATGGCAGGGAACATAACATTTTTAGAAGGATGTAAAGAGCAAATGGGATCAAACAAGTACAAATGAAAAGACATCTCAGAATGGACAAACGTCATGTAAGAAGTGAGGCGATAGTTCCTTTGAGACAGGAGCAGGACCCTCAGACCTCTGTACCTGCTCAACCCTGATCGCTGAGGAACCGCAAGCGAGTTACCCAACTTCTCTTGAAAACCTATAATGCCTATCATGAAGTGTTACACTTGGATTAGGTGAGATAATGCATGTAAAAGCTCTCAGTGCACTGAGAACATGCATAAATAGAGTCTGATGTTGCACTAGAGGAACACCTTCCCTTGGGGTGGAGATGGGGTGTGGAGATGGGAGCGGGGAGAGAAGTGAGATTGGAAAGACAGGTTGGGACTAAATTATGTGAAAATAAAGCTGAGTACCTTAGGTGTTATTCTGGAGATAATAAAAGCCACTGATGTGTGTGTGTGTGTGTGTGTGTGTGTGTGTGCATGTGTATTCATGGATGTGTGTATGGAATGTGGTCCGATGGGACAGAAAGAGAGTGTGCCAGGGAAAGAGGAGCTGAACATAGGTTGGAAGGCCTTTGTCATGAGGCAGGTCAAAGCAGCTGAAGACACCAACTCTGCACAAGCAGGGGAGCTGGGAGCGGGCAG
Source organism: Thryonomys swinderianus (assembly GCA_004025085.1). Lineage (NCBI taxonomy): Eukaryota > Metazoa > Chordata > Mammalia > Rodentia > Thryonomyidae > Thryonomys > Thryonomys swinderianus. The sequence goes on from PVIC010008141.1 coordinate 40,523, forward strand.
TGACCCCCAAGAGAGACGACGGTGGTCTGGGGACCCCCAGAATGGGAGAGTGAGAAACCCCAGATGATCCTTCAGTGCCGTGCTGCTGCCTAAGTTACTCTTAGCTTTGCATACTCTTCTGCTGGTACCACAAATGTGTCTGCCTATTTGTTCAGCTGCTTGGCCCTGGAGAAAGCTAAATCCACGTTGAGAGAAACAAAGCTATTTTCTGCTGCTAAGTCATTCATAGGCATGTGGGGGTGTAGAAGGAATTTAATTGTGCCATTCCCTAAACATTTTGGTGTTTGTTGACAGAATGGCGAGTTCCTGGGAGAAAGATCTGAATCGTGGTAGATTCAGTTCTTACCGCTAAGGTCAGGAAACTGATCAATAAACAGGAAGTGATCTTGCTCACAGCTGGTGGAGATCCAGACCCCTGAAGCCTATCCTTAACTAGTTTCACCATCTCAGCCATTGCACACTTCTTTTATTCGTGTGATACAATAAATTGGTGGAGCATGTGAGCAAGACATCACTAGTAACTAAGAAATGACCATTAAATTTGCTCCCCTCCATCTGCACAGAGATAAATTGCTTAAGCACAAATTAAAAGTCAAGGAAATGGACTGAAACACGCTGAAGTTTATTTATGCAACAGTAGTTTTTTAAAAGATGATTTATGAAATACTATGAATATAGTCCTACAGAAGCACAATGTCAGAATCAGGTCGAACAAGACGATTTTCGGCTTCCTTAATTTTGATTAGAGAGCTACAAAGATTAGTTTACAAAACGTTAAACCGGAGTCTAGGAATAATTCTATAAGGATAAAAATATTTTCTTTAATTTGAGGTGTAAGTAGCAATAGAATTATTACTAAACGACTCTAAATTTACAGTTCTCTGCCATTGAAGGAAGTCCTTTCTTGTTTTGGAATAAAATATTACACAGAAGACAATTCTAAGCTATTGCTACTTATCTTTTAGGGTCACTAAAATTATTTTGAGTGCTAACTGCTGTTCATATTTTCTTGGTTTCTTTAACAGTATATTTAGAAGCTGCTTTGATAGTCTGGATAGATATCATGATCATAAATATAGAATCACAGAATGTTAGACATGGAATTGCCCTCAGATGTGATCTATGTGTGATTGTGAGATGAGATATAGGAGGTGTGATTAAAATGTTTAAATAAGTAAAAGAAACATTGTCATCAATCCTCCTCAGAACGTCTCACTGCACACTTCTCCCATTGATCTTTCTACCTTCTAGAAGGTAGAAAGTTCTAGAAGTTCTCTTTTATATATATATGGTATAGTCAAGAAAATATAGTTATCTCTGCTGCCAAGGGCCATCCAATGAAAGTAAAAGGAGTCTGGTGAAGGTATAGATATTATGGTCTGTCCACGTCCACCCTACTGTCTGGATCTGGTCCCATGTGACTTGCAGCTCTTCCTTAATGTCAAAAAGACTAAGAAAGGTAAACATTCTGAGTCGATCAAAAACAGCAAGGCAGCCATGATAGTGCACTAAAGACACAAGAAGGACTTCCAAAAAAAAAAAAAAAAACGGGAAGAGTGATGGGTTATGTGGTTTCAAAGTGAAAGAGAGTATTTTTTGGTCAATACATGGCTCTGTGTTTTTTACTGTAGTAATCTTTAAACACGTAGACATTCACCTTATATTTTGGTCACACTGCCTCATATAGCATGGTCATGACATTTTCCAGTAAAACAGGGAGAAAGAATGCAAATATACCGGGGACCTTAACTGAAGATGGAGATATACATCTTATTTTAGGATGCTAAGAGTATTTAATGTAGAAGGAAATTGTTAGAATGGACCAACTCATAGAAATGGAGAGAACAGTCCTTGCCTGCATCTGGGTGGTGAGGGAAATAGATCAGTATTGGTAAAAGAGCAAAAAATTTCATTTATCACTTGAATAAGTTTTGATGATCTAATAATGTTCAGAATCAGTGGTAATGTATATGTCAGTTGATTATAAATATTACATAATGTATACAAATACCAATGTAACCCATAGCATACCTTGAATATATTCAGCCCATGTCTGCTCTATATTTTTAAATTTAAAAAAATAAGGAATCTTGAATGCACAAGGGCCAGAGTTCAATCCCCAGTACTGCAACAACAACAAAAAAGGAATCTTCAGGGCTGGAGATTTAGCTCAGTGGTTCAGGAACCTGTCTAGCAAGCACAAGGTCCCTGGCTCGATCCCTGGTGACCACATACACCAATACAGTGTGTGGTGGTTCATACCTGTAATCCCAGTACTCGGGAGGCAGAGGCAGGAGGATTGCTGAATTTGAGACTTGCCTGGGCTACATAGTGAGCTCAGGGCCAGCATGAACTACAATGGGAAACCATGTCTCAAAAAAGAAAAAAAAAAGGTACCAAGTGTGAGGGTAATAAACTGGTATGTGGGCTGGAGAAGAAGAAATGACTGAAGAAAAGAGGTCTGGGTTCTCATTTTACTTCAGAGTCTGCTATGAGTTTAATATACTAGCCTGTCGTTTAAATGTCTGTAGTGTCAGCTACTTCGTCTGTAACCAGATCATCACTATGAATGTCCCTTTCAGGTCTGACTGAGGTGGAGAGTGAGACTCCCATGGGCGATGTGCTACTCTGAGTCCAGCACAGCCTACCTAGTGAACAGCCAAAAGCAATTCAGAAACATCCAATGCTCAAGTTCACTCCTACCTAAATCATTATTTTCTTTAATTTTAAAACCCAGCATTTCATGCATTCTATAAAGTACTAGAGAGTATGCAAAGCACAGTTAGGGTATTCGCTCATTACATCTTTCAGCTCTGTGGAGGCGGTACAATTTGGTCTTAGCAACTCTCTTCGCATCATAGGATATTTTTGTCGTGGGTCTAATGGGAAATTTAAGCAGCCTTGCTAGTGTTACTGTAGGCAAGATGTGAATCCAAGGCGGCCTTCCGAAGCACTACCAGAGCATCTCTTTCCCCTAGAGAGCTCATTGGCCACCCATGTGTCTGTCATGACCAATGATGCACCGTCTTTCCCAGAGTTACCAGTATCACCAGGCTGGAAACAAGTCTTAGGAAGTTTACATCATCCCTATATTTTTGAAGTTACTAAATGTGAAAAATATCATGACCTCAGTGTTCCCTTGCTGAGCCAGATTCGTAGCATTACCACCACCTGCTCTCCCAAAGGTTTCCATTTAGTGCAGGTTTAAAAATAAGGCCCCTGGACTCTGTCTTGCTTTCTTTGGAGAAAAGGTGTAAGTCTAGTTGGAGTGTTTAAGAAATTCCAGGATGATGCGGTGGAAAGAACACGTCCTGCTTCTCCACATGTCCTTCAGCAAATCAACTGTTCAAGCTTTTCCTTTTTTAATTTCTAAAACACAGTGGTGTATGAGATGATTTGTTGGGATGAGAAGGTACGTGGGGTAGATTACGAGCCAGTTTATTGATATTTAAGGTCTGTACAAAATCATTAAATGCTGAAATGGATAGTATTTGGTGCATTCTCATTGACTAAAGACTTGCCTAAAGTAGGTAGTCTAAAATCTCTTGACTTCTCTTCCTTCTTTTGACTTCCCTTCCTCTTCCTTTCCTTCTTCCTTGCAGGACTTCCTTTCCTTCTGGTGTTAAGGAAACATGGCGAATGAAGTAGAAATCACTCCTGTTATGAAGCACACATTCTGGTGGTGCAAAAACCACAGCAACAACAAGTATCCCAATGAATGATATAAAGTGGCAGCATGGGCCACGGGGAGAATATAATGGAAAAATGCATTGTAAAATTTCTTCCTGTGAGTCAGGACTTCTCAGGTTGCAAGAGTCATTAGGATGAAACAGATCCATCATTGGACATGTGGAACTTCACACTTGGCCCGTGAGGTCAAGCAGAGTTTTCTGCTTCTTTTTATGGGGTGAGAGGTATGAAGGTAAGGATCTGTGGTTAAACCTCAGTTCTCTGGAGACCCAGCTCATGACTGTTTCCAGATCTCTGTACTCTGAACTTCATTCAGTCCTTACGGAGTACCACAGTCCCAAAGGCTACTTGTAATACTGTACTATTTTATATGCATAGGTTTCATGAGTTGAATGTATCTATATAAGAGAAATTTCATATTTAGATTCATGACAAGAAATTAAGGAGATCCATACACACAAATATGCACAGACAGACACTCACTGAGAGATCATTTATGACTAAAATTTTAAAAGTTACTACATGGAAGTAACCTAAAAGATCCACAGTGGGGAAAAATAAATCATTGTATGCTATTTCCAATCACTGTGATAACATTCAACCATTAAACATGTTGTAGAGTGTTATATACTTATATGGAAAAACATACATGTATGAAAGTACAGGGCATGAAACCAATCCTGTGCATTTATAATTACTTTCATGTGCCTATAGATTATATTGATAAAATATATATCTGTTAAAGTAGAAGAAAATATATTTTACACATTTATCACTAAGAGTTTAAGGAAAGCTTTTTCTCTTATTTTTTCTTTCTTACTCAGTAGATGTTCAACCAATTAATTTTCAAACTTCATTATTCATAGATACCCCTTCAAACATTCCTATGCCAGATTCTTCCAGTGTCTGCACTGACTTGCAATATACACTCAGACAACTCAGCCCTTGTGGGTCCTGTGTCTTCTCTCCTAATCTGGGATATTAATCCATGGGTACAAAGAATGGTATAAAGTTAAAGAACTGGGATAACATTAAGAACCATCATTAAATGTGTTTATTAATAGCAAAGTTTCTCATTTGTACTCAAATGTCTCACCAATTATTAATTGGCATAAGAGAGGAATTTGGAGTTTTACTTTTTTACCAGAATAAATCCCAAATTGTATTTTTGTACACTTAATCTTCATCTATACAACTGTGAGAAAGAACTATTCTAGGGATTAATAAGAGGTCTGCTCTCTTGATGCTCTAAGTCAAACCTTATGACTTCAACAAAGTTAATAGGGGGCCAGGTATATAGCTCAGTGACACCATGGCTGCCTTGCAAGCACAAGGTTCTGAGTTCAATCCCCAGTACTGAAAAAACAGAAATAAAAACAAAAAACATAAACAAAAAAATGGAAGAAAGTTTACAGGGATTTTTTTTTTTATTAATTTAAAAGTGCTATGTACTCGGGAGACAGAGACAGGAGGATTGCTGAGTTCTAGGCTTGCCTGGACTACATAGTGAGCTCAGAGCCAGCCTGAACTACAAAGCAAGACCCTGTCTCAAAAAAAAAAAAAAGTGCTATGTAAATCTTTTTCCAACATTAAATGATAAGAATTAGAGTAATTGCATTATTCTTATTTTTATAAGTATAAATTCCAATGTTTCCTGATAACATTCTTTTTTTAAAAAATTAATTTATTGGTTCATTTTATATATACACATCACAATTACACTCCACATTGAGAATTTGTACCAGTATATGATATAATTTAATTCTCATTTTTCCCCTTCTCTTACCCACCCTACCACTCCCTGCCCCTACATGCAATAGCTTTGTTTCCTTTTTTTTTTTTTTACCATCAATTTCTTTCTTTCCCCTCATTATTTACCCCTAAACCCATTTCCCTTTGAATATTTACCATTTCACAGTATAGATCATGCATTCTGGAACACATTTACAACTTCAGTTTCTCATACTTGGTAACATTCTTTAATACACTTACATTCCTCATAAAAGACAAAGTAGGGATAGAAGAAAGACAACTATGGGTTATTGGGAACAAATTTATAAAACATTACTAGAGGGCCAGGGATTTAGCTCAAGTGGTACTGCACCTACCTTGGAAGCACAAGGGCTTGAGTTTGATCCCCATTACCACCAAAAGAAAAAAAAAAAACAAAAAAAATCCTAGACATTAGATCTTAAATTTAAAATTATTAGACAAAAAGAGAGCAGTAGGTCAAAGCTGTGAGCAATCAGAGGAGGAGAGCACATTCCCACTGAAAAGAGAAACTTTGTTTTGAATTTGGTATTGGGGAGATTTTGAAGAGACCTTTCTAGAAGAATCATAAGCAAGCTAATAATGTCATGCACATGAGAAGCCAAGTGGCTCCCGTTTACAACAAAATATCTTCCCCCAAACATTATTCGGAGATTTACCAAGCTAAGGAAGCATGCAGTAAGACCTCAGGAGGAAACACTTCTGTGAGTACCACCACCGGAGGAAATCTGGAGGAAAAGAGGAACACCGGTTGGATACCTTAAGGACTGTTTCTGTCTTTGTACACACTCTCCAAGATCCCAAATAACCAAACAGATAAAAAATGGCCCCTAACCAAAAGCGAAAGTAATTTTTCTGAAAGCTTTTTAAAATACCATATCCCTGAAACTTTTGAAAAGGTTCTTGCTCTTGCTCTCTTTCCTCCACTCCCGTCTGGTTTTTAGCGACATGATTCCTCCACTGCGCAAAAGCGCCCTTGGCTTCTTTCTTATGATGGAATTTTTTCCCTCTTGAGACACTTCCAGGCCACTGTGATGAGCAGAAACAACCATCTTCTGTAGAAAAGGAGCAGAAAGCAAGGAATAAAGGGAAATGCGGAGTGAAAGATATCTCCCACTACTTCCCATGCTATTGAGGATTAGTTCATAAAGTCGTTCTCTTTGCCAGTGTCTCCAAGAGTTCTTCCTGACCTATTTTCCAGCAAGTTTAGTGTTTCTGTTTTATTATTTAGATCTTTAATCCACATCAATACCAGTCTGGTGCATGGTGAAAGATGTAGCTCTATTATTAATCTTTGACAGGTTGAAACCCAGTTTTTCCAGCACCATTTATTAAAGAGACTCTCTTTCCTCTATTGAGGGTAAACACCTGAGATCTCATCTTATTAAAAAGCTTCTGCATAGCAACAGAAACTACCAAAACAGTGAGAAGAAAACCCATAATATGGAAAAAGAATTTACCAGCTGTTTCTCAAACAAAGGTCTACTATATAGAATATATAAAAAAACTTTAAAAAAATCATAATCCCAAATTTAAAGACCCAATTCAAAATGAACATCTGAAATGGACATTTTTTAGATGAAGAAGTCAAACCAACGAGGAAACGTATGATAAAATGTTCAACATCTCTTGTCATTTGAAAGATACAGATGAAAACAACAGTGAGATTCCATCTCACTTCACAAAATGGCTGCTATCAAGAAATCAAACACTAACAAATGATCATGGGGCTGTGGGGAGAAAAGAGCCCTTCTCCACTGAGAATGTAGACTGGTGCAACCACTATGGAGATCAGTGTGGAGATTACCCCAAAGAACTAGGATTAGAGGTCTATTTGACCCCACTATTTCCCTGTGGAGTATATTCATGAAGGAATTAAGATCATCATACCACAGTGACATATGTGCACCCATGTTTATAGCAGCACAGGTTGTAATAGCTAAATCTTGGAAACAGCCCAAATATCCATCAACCAGAGATTAGATAAAGAAGATGTGGATTAAAAAAAAAACTCACCCATAAACAGTGATAAATTAGAGATATTTATAGCTAAATGGATGCACCTCAAGACCATACTCACAAATGAAATAAATAGGGCACAAAAGTGTAAAAAACATATCATTTTGCTAGCATGAGAAATAAAGGTGTAAATGAGGTCCAAAATATATAACAGATATTGTGAAATAGGAGGAAAATTTTCAAAGCAGAAGGGAATCTAGGGAATGTGGCCAGAGGAAAACAAAGAAGAGAAAAAAGTTGATGGTTAAAAGAGAAAAAAAGGAAACAGAGCTTATGTGTGTAGGTGGGGGGTTGAAGGGAAGGCAGGGACATGGGAAAATAAGAATTCATATACATCATGAGCAGGAACAAATTCTCAATGATGATTGCGCTCACAGTGTACTCCTAAAATGTACCGATAAACACAACCTTTTTTTTTTTTTTTTTTTTTTAAAAAGGGGGTATTTTTCCAAGGAGTGATAGGCAGGATACCCAGGGCTTACACTGCGCTCTGACTGAACCCTCCTTTCGGGGAGATGGAAGGCTGAGACTTGAGCACATCACCGCCTTATTCTATAACACCTCTATTTATAAAAATTTTTGCATGAGTAATCTGTCCAGAGTATCAAGCGAGATAGTGTCAAAAGAGCTAAATAAGGGAGAATTCAGAGTGTTTAACAAGAAAATGCTATAAAGAAGAAAACAAATGAAGATTGATTTTTCTTCCTTTCTTCTTCTTCTTCTTCTTCTTCTTCTTCTTCTTCTTCTTCTTCTTCTTCTTCTTCTTCTTCTTCTTCTTCCTCATCCTCTTCCTCTTCCTCTTCCTCTTTCTCCTCCTCCTCCTCTGCTTCTTCTTCTTCCTCGTCCTCTTCCTCTTTCTCCTCCTCCTCCTCTTCTCTTCTTCTTCTTCTTCCTCGTCCTCTTCCTCTTCCTCTTTCTCCTCCTCCTCCTCTTCTTCTCTTTCTTCTTCTTCTTCTTCTTCTTCTTCTTCTTCTTCTTCTTCTTCTTC
>PVIC010008142.1:0-49021 GCA_004025085.1 Thryonomys swinderianus
AAAAGAAAGAAAAAGAAATGTGCTCATGTTTAGAAATAAGTTGAAAGAGGAGCAAGAGAATTCTTTGGTAGAATGGAAGGCCTGGTATGTATTTCATCCTGCCCTCGGCCCATTCCAAGAAGCCTGGACAGATGTTTTCCTTGACAACCTTTTTCTTCTATCAAATGAAAGCAATCCTCCCCAGAAGAGCTCAGAGATCTTGTGAGAATGCAGTGGAACTATGTCCCTGCAGCACTGAGCCAACCCATGGAGGGCCGGCTAAAATCCTACCAATGTGTCCCCTGGGAAGTTAGAGTCTTCCTAGGGCTGCTCCTGGCGCCCCTCCCGGGAGGGACACACCAGCCTGGCTTCTTCGGCTGCAGTCCAGTTCCCACAGTCTGGCTGGTTACTCAGTAACTGAGGTTGCTGAGTACTAGAAAGACCAGTAAGCAAGACCAGTACCAGGACCTTGCCTGCAGGGTCACCTACCTGAATGGCTCTGTCATTTAAATAGGGAGATGGGCTCAGAAAATAAAAGGAGGGAGCCAGAGAGGGCCAAGTTCAGTCTGGAAGGGGCGCGTCTGGCGTTCTTCCCTGTCCTGCTTGGACACTAAAGGAAAAAAACGCCTGAGGGGCCGGAGGGATAGCTCAGTGGTTCCGGCACCTGCCTCACAAGCACAAGGTCCTGAGTTTGATCCCCGGTAACCACATACAATGCTGGGCATGGAGACTCACGCCCACCAGCCATCAATACCACATACCACAGTGCTGGGCATGGTGGCTCACGCCTGTAATACCAGCACTCGGGAGGCAGGGACAGGAAGATTGCTGAGTTCGAGGCTTGCCTGGGCTACATGGGGAGCTCAGGGCCAGCCTGAACTACAAAGCGAGACCCTGTCTCAAAAAACCAAAAAAACAAAAACGCCTGAGCAGTGCTGGGTAAGAAGAGAAAAGACAACATGCGTCTCTTAGCAGAGGGTCCACGTATAGCAGGTAAAGGGATCCCAACACTGAACAGTGCTGGCCAGAGTGGAAACCGAGTCTGCAGAATCACGAAGCCAGTTTTGCACCCCAAACCCACACTTCGCTGGCCAGTCACCAGATGTCTCGGGTGAGCAGTGTGCTCAAATGGAGAATGGGAGTCATTTTGGTGCCTATCTTATAAGCAGAGAACTTAATGAGACTAATTGTGGAATCAAGTGAAATAATCCACATAAATCACTCAACCACAGTACCTAGCAGAAAAAAGCTCACAGTGTCAGCTTCCTTTATTGTTGCTGTGACATTATTAACCAGGGCGCATTGTGGGAAGAGCTGATGGAAGAACAGGACAGAGAAAGGGATGGATAGCCAGGCTGATCCCAGCAGTAGGCTGAAACGTAAGCAGCTTCACTTTCCTTCTCTCTGTTTGCAGAAGTGTGAGATGCTATTTGTAGTTAAAGCCCATGCATTTCTCCAGTTTATTTCTCCTATAAGTTCCTCTAATTTATCAACTGAACAGCAGAGTCCTACAGGGCAGCGGGTGCCTCTGACAGTTCCTGACACTCCACAGAAGCCAAGTTAAAACTTAGTGACCTTGTTTTGTTCTTGTTCATCTCTAGGGCTGCTTTCTATCTACAGTAAGTAAATTGATTTTCTACTTTGAACAAAATATAATGTTCTCTGAAATTTGTGTTAAATGACTTCAATAAAGACACTACGTGGCCCATGTTCTCAATGAGCGTCTCCACCATCTTAGTTGGTGGCCCATTTCACAAATGAGACAAGTGAGGCAAGCACCGGTCGAGGCCTCACATGCCATCTCAGAACCAGGCCTTCAGGTTCGTCCCTGAACTCTGCATTCAAACCAAATAATTCGGCCTTGGTGCTGGAAGGGAGAGCAAAGATTTGGGGGGGAGAGGTAAATTCAGTAGTCTGTGTTCCTTCGAGACAGGGTGTTAAGAGAATCACACAGTGTCAACGCAGAGTAATAGAAAGGGAGAAGTGGCTCTGATCTTCCCAAAGAACTACAGGCCTGAGAGACACGGGGTCAGACAGCACATCACCAAGAAGACATCACTGCTTTGGCCTCACTTGAAGACATAACTAAGAGCAATTGAGTTGACTCCCTCTGGGGTACTCTCCCTCCCCCTCCTCAGGCCTGACCCCCACACCCCAGCTGGACAGTAGTGTACTCCAGCACAGAGCAAGTCAGCAGCACGAAGTGGAGATGGGGTGAGCTGCTAAATCCTAGAAAGATGCATCTTTACAACACATCCTTAGGTGTCCACGGAAGGAGTGGGTTGGTCTCTCTTGCCTCCTGGCTGCTCACGATGAGGGTTGGAATGTGGCCTCGAGGCTGCACAGTGCCTCGGGCTGGGTTGGGTGGAGAAGCACATGGTGCCCGGAGACAGACTGCAGCATCCAAAGCACCATTGCTGCTGCCCCACCCCACCCCCGCCCCACAACTCCTTGATGTCAAGCCGCTTGGGGTCGAAGAGAGGAACTCCTTAGTCAGAAGGTGAACCATAGGTTTCCCAGCCTGAAAAGCTAGAAGCCTCGTCCTTCGGAATCTTCCATACACAGACTGGATGTGGGGAAGACAGAGCTTTAATTACTCCCAGGCCAGCAGCAGTATAGGCGGCTCATAGCTGATCCTTCCGGGCATCTCCACGGCGTTGCTCAGCCCGAGGACAAAGACACAGCGAAGCGAAGCACGAAGTTCTCTTCTGCGGAAGACACTGCTCTTTCAGTGGGGAGGAGTGTTACTCTTTCCCCAGCACCGTCCCGTTCCAGTCCAGTGTGCCTGTGACCTCCACAGGCACGGCTCATGACACAGCTCCCACAAGCACGTCCACCGAGTCAGGGAGAGGCCTGAGGCGGCAAGGTTTTATTTTGCTGCTATATTTTAATCTTTGGACCCCTACTGAATCCAAGGAGCCATTCAGCATGGGAGATTTGCCACTGAGAAATGAAGTGGTGAACAGACAGGCCCGCTACACTCCCGGGGAGACGCCGTGCATGGTATGAATCCTGCAGTGCACACGCATGTGTGGCGCACAGCTGGATCAGGGAGCAGAGCCTCGGGGGCGGCCCAAAACTAAGGCTTCCCACTGCATCCTAGAGCTGGGCCCATCCTGCCTCCGGTGACTTGCTCTTCTCTCTGCCCCTGTCCAGCCACTGGGAGCTGTGTGCTGGAGAAAAGCCAGGCCGCAGGAGGCACACGCAGGGACATTGCACATGAGGGCCTCGTCCTGCCTTCTGCGTGACAGAGGGAGTGAGGTCTCCGAGCCATGTCCTGTCACAGTGGGGACAAGCCACCCTGAGTGTGTCTGGGATGGTGAGCCGTCCTCCACGTGGACCCTCAGCACTCACAACAGACACCAAGTCCCTCGGCCTCCTTGGGCCCAAATGTCCCTTCGCACCATGCCTGAGGACAAGAGGCAGAAGGGTGGCCCTGAGCTCATGATGTGGTGGGGATTAAAGACGCAGCTCCGGCTTCTGAGATGACTGAGGAAGAAGAGGGAGCCACAGACTCAGCAAAAGGGTGAGGGCAGCGGGTGAGGCTCGCATTCCAGCCATGTCTTCACCATGAGTGTCCTCTGTGCCCCGCGCCCACTCTCTTCCTGCTGCCTGTACTTCACTCCGAGGACCCACAGCCATCTGGTCAGCTGAGTTTTTGTCAGGGAAAAAACACTCCCGGAGCCTCCCATTGGGGAGATGATTTACACAAAATAAATAAACTTGGGATAAAAGCTTTGATACTGACAGGGAAGCATCATTTTAGGGGCTCAGCGGGGAGGAGGTGCCATGAGGAGCAGCTGGACAGGGAAGGGCCAAGGCCATTTCCCAAGAAGAGAGTCTGTGGCCTCATCTTCACCACACAGTGCGGTCTGGTACAAGCTCCGTGTGCCCCGCAGGCGCCCATGATGGCCACGCAGGTGCCATCCAGCCGCCTGCCAGGGCATCCCGATCAGCATTCTCAGGTCCTTTTCCCACGGTCACGGGGAAGCCATCAGCATTCATTCCAAGTGATCCTCTTGTCACTTCGTAGCCATTTAGTGGGCTACTAGGAAAATCACAATTTTGCACACATGCGTGGTACACACGCACACACACAACATGCACACATGTATACACACGCACGCACACACACACACACACACAGAGTTGTACAGAAGCTTTTTGGCAGTAGATCTAAAATTAAAACCTAGACAGAATCTCCAAAGTCTATATCCAAGAGGTGAGAAGAAGAAAAAAGAAAGAAATGCTTGTGGCCATAAACCAAAGACCTCAACATCTCCCTTCTCAGGCTATCACCGCTTCTTGGCACCACCATCAATGTGACTCACTAGAGTGCACACTAAGAGAGGATGACCGGAGTGGAGAAGAAATTGCAGAGAAGAGTGAGGGAGGTGGGGGTGGCAGACCCTCGCCCGGAGCACCTGAGGACCCCAGGGGAAAGAATCCAAGTGCGAGGCCCCCGCCGGAAGTTGCAGCGGTAGACTTGTGGTCCAGCAAGAACTGAATCGCCTTTTGGTCCAAGCTTTCTGCTGACAGAAGGGTGTGCACGGGAAGTGGTGGGCTCTTGCACTCTGGGGTGCATGAGCAGAGACTGACCAACTTCAGTGGGGCTGTGAAAGGTGCCAATGCCGCCCTGGATGGGAGGCTGGGTCTGACGACACCTGAAGTCCCTTCACGACAGTGAGATTCTCGACGCTCTGACCTCCAGTCCAGCCCAACTCTGGCCTCCATGTACCTCTGCCAGACGTGCAGGTCCAAGTGCCTCAGGCCCAGTGGTGGTGCCAGGGTGTCCTGTCCATGCAGACTTGAATGGGATGGTTGCCCAAGGTACTGAGCTGTGTCCTGGGTCAGAAGCATGACTCGAGGGACTCTGGGTCATTGTGTATGGGCAGCTTCTCAAGCTCCTGGTGATGCCCTCTGTGCAGAACTGTGTACCTAGGAGGAAGCAAACAGGTGTGAAAATTCCCTGGCACCCAGGAGAGCACTCCCTGCACTGTGCCGTTCTTCTGGGGGTGCAGGGAGGTGTGAGTGGGGCCTTCTGGAACTTCCGGAGCAGGAAGACCGAAGGACTCACCTGCGTTATGTATGTGAGAGATGAGGAAACCAAGTCCTGAAGGGAACAGGCTCAGGTCACACAGCGGCTGAGTGGCAGAACTGGCACCCGGACCTGCCTTGGTACGCATGCACTGTGTTCCCTGCACCTCGAGCTCACCTGGAAAGCCAGGTCCCCCCATCACCGCTGTCTTCAGGAAAACACCCTTCAGAATCTAAGACACAATGTAGCTGGATTTATAACTTTGATGCTATTGGCAGCAGTAAATCAATTAGTTGCCTCTAAGCATCGCAGTGGAAGTGACCTGACAAGTGTTTCCTCTTGCTCGTTACTACTGTCTGCAGCGCACACAGCTGCCCTCCATATGCTCGCTCTCTGGAAATCCCCACCGCTTGCTCACAGTGTGTCTGTCCTCAGTCACCCACACGTCAGCATCTGGCAGTCCTTTGTGTGAAACTTCTGTGACGTCGAAGGGTGCAGGCAGCACCCACTTCTCAGGCCACTGTCAGGCCCAGTGAGAGGACAGCAAATGCACCCCTCACCCCCCGGTTATTTGGCACTGCGTGCTGACAGCACAGCGCCTTGGTAGCCTCTGTGGCTCAGTGTGGAGCCCTGCTTTCCATGACGATACTCACTGCTGCTCTGTGTATGCACTAACCTAACTGAGGGTTTCATGCTGACAGCAGCCCCATGAAATAGTATTATTTTCACTCTACAGTTGGCAAGAAATGACATACGGCCAGGGTTAATAACCAGCCCGGAGGACATCAGTGATCGTGACTGTTCTGTCATCAGAACCTCTCCACTGGAGGCCGGTGCGGCTGCGTACCTGGCTCTGGTAGAGCCACAGGTCATGCATAAGAGCAGAACAGTGGCTCTCCACAAGGAACACGTTGCTCCCAAGGGCCGATTCTGGCTGTCGCTGAACAGCAGTCCTGCTTGGATGGAGACCAGAGACACGCGGGACCCCATACAGCACTCTGCACAGCCTCCCACAAAAACAGGCCCAGACAGCAGCAGTGCTGGAATTGAGAAGCCCTAATGAGCAGAAGTGGTTTCTTAACTGGTGAGAAGCAGGTGTCGGCTGAAGAATAAGGACAGTGACTGGCCTGAGCCCCGAGCTTACACACAACTGCCTGTTGCAGCTGCTGCTACGACTGGAGAAAAGCCAGGGAAATGGGGCTGGGGAAGTGAACACAGGTAGGATGGGAGAGCACGGGTCCGGCCTCGCGCTTAGCTGCGGCAGGTGGGAACGTTCCTGGACACACACAAGGCCTCACGAAGTCCTACAGCAACGACCAGGCACTCTCTGAGTCCCAGCAGCACCACAGGGGAAGGGACCCTCCCACCACTCCCAGAGCTTCCTCTCTGCCAGGCTGTCACTGCAGGGTACAGGGCCCAGTAGCCCTTCCGCCTCTGAGGCGACCACCCGATGGGGGCCCCTCGGGTGCTGATGCTGCCCACGGTGTGCTGGCTCAGCTCCTAAGTCCTGCTGACAGTTCCCTTTCCTCTGTGGGCCCTGGAACATGTACTTGTGTTTTGCTACTTCTACCTCCATGATACCTTAGCATATTTTCAATTGCTCCATCAGTATTTGACAACTACAAGCTTAGTTGACATCTTTTACATTATTGTTTAAGTAACTTATGTGATTTCTGTCTCTGGGCTGAACCCCGTGATATACAGTGAGGGAGAGACATGTATATCTCTTAAGAGAAAGAAACAATCCAAGTCAGAACACAGCAAGTACAAAGGTCCTGAGGCTCGATACTACCTGGTACCAGAAGAGCACAAGGCTGCAGGGACAGAAGGAGGGTGCAAGGAGCTCAGGCCAACAAGGCAGCCGAGGCCAGAATAAGGGTGAGGGGGCCCTGATGACACCTACAAGCTTGGAGTTTTACTAGATGTGAGGAGGAGGAGTCTGAGGAGAGCAGGGGTCCAAGGGACACACAGGCTGCTGCTGGCTCTGCTCCTTAGTGCAGGGGTCCCTGCTGAGAAGAGTGTTGCTGGTGACGCCATCGCCGTGCGGATGCCAGCGCGTGCCTGTGCGAACCTAACCCCCTGCCTTCTGTACAGCAGACTGAGACGTACAGACTGTCCCTGGCACGCAGTGTAAAGCGTGCCCTGCATTTTGCGCTTATAACACAGTGCCAAGTACACTGCTTGGTAGCAGGAATTTCTCAGCTCTGTCATAATGTCTGAGGCCACCACCAGCATGGATGCGGCCCATCATTACTGGAACCGCTTTATGTGGCCTGTGCCCAGAGGGAGCAGAAGCGAGATCAGTCAGGCATGTGCAGCAGTGACTCAGAAGGGAGAAGACGGTGCCCTGACCCAGACGTAGTTGAAGAGATGAGGAGAAACACAACCCTTGGCAGTGCTGGGTACTTTTTCCACCAAAGACACAGCCTTGAACTTCTGCAGGTTCTCTCACCTCGTCTCTTCAACTGGGTCACCTTGCACGGCAACCAGGACTAGGACAGGAGACTGGCTCCTGCCCAGGCTCCCAGCTTTGTGGTGTTTGCAAGTTACCTCACTTCTGCATTCCTCCCTCTTCCTCTGTAGCTGATGGCAGTGATACCTACCATATCGTGTTCTCTTAGGGGCTAACTAGCTGTGCAGCAAACATGAGCCTGGGCGCTGACACAGTCCAAGCTCCATGTCTGGTGAGGCTAAAATCACCTGATCTACATCCTTCCCTCCATAGCTCATCTGTTTACATGACAATACGGTATACGCACAACCCCTGACTACTGAGAAACATCTTCCTGTATTTTTCTCCTATGTGAAACCTAGGACGCCTCCACGTACAGAAGGCCCTCATGGAATCACAAGCCCTCTTCGCTAGTATGCAGACAAAAGTAGCATCAATCTGCTCCCTCTCTCCCGATTCCTTTCAAAATCACAGTAGCTCTGCAGCAAAGGTCAGGAAGCTAAAAAGGCCAAAGCACACAGAGGAGAAAGTGAGACCCGGGGAAGTGGAGGGTCTCAAGTGTTACAGGAGGGCACAGCCAGGCCTGGCCAGACCCACTCAGACCTCCTCCACTGCTTAGTGACTTCTGCGTGGGTCTTCAGGGAGCTCAAAACCAAACACCCCTGAAGAGCTAGGCCATACTCTGTATCTGAGGAATAGGAATGCTCCTGAGGTAGATGCTTATCCAGGAAAAACCTGAATAAGACCAAAAGAATGATACACAGGAGGCATGAGACACAACTGAGTCGACTGAGGAATTAAGATGTTTTCTTGGTAGCATTTTAATAATTAAAACATTATTTCATTTGCTTCACTTCATTTTCCCAATGTTAAGTGGCAGCCACTCTGCACGGAGTCACTTCTTGGGTGAGGAAGGTTGAGGCTCAGAGCAGCGAAGGCCTCATCAAGGCCACAGTGTGTACAGGCCTCGCTCGCTTGGCCTCCACTAGCATGCTGCACAGTCTCTGCCCTTTGACGGCCGGCGGGTCGCTCTTCCTGGTGACCTGGGTCGCTTCTCTACATGGGCTCAGATGAAGGGGAATCCGGGGAAGAAAGCGGAGCTGTACTTTTGAGGACACTGAGATGCCCTAGGGCAGGACACAGGAAGCCTGGCCTGCATACCTCTAGCACCCAGTGGCCCACACACAGCCTGCAGGCCGGCTCCTTGTGCAGAGGAGCCACCTGTCACCATGTCAGTGTGGAGAGGTGGAGCTCACAGACACCAAGCAGAGCTTCTCTGAATCCAGGGGGCTCTGGAGAGGCCGGGGAGCAGAAAGCCGGGTTTTCTAAATAGTCCAGTATCCCTGGTGGGGCTCGTCTCACACGCTGACTGACCTCTGGCTAGGGTGCTCCCAAGTCCCAATGAGTAATGTATTTCTAATTTTCAGCTGTTTTCTTTCATAGCCAATATATCTCCTGAGAAGACCGGGGAACTCTTGATGGCTACCCTAGGAGCTCAGAGCCTGACATGAGTCCCCTGCCTCAGGGATGGCAGTTAACTCTCTGTACTTTGTCCCTGGTAGCCTATTGGTGCAGCCCGGGCCTCCTACACATCCTCCACTGGACCAATGCTGAAAGAAGAGGAGGCAGACAGTACTGTGGGCACAGAAAGTGGGGATCAAATCCTCTATCTGCCATCCGCCTGCCTGGGTCAAGAAAGTTAGTCCCACCAACTGGAGATTTTGTCATGAGGATAAAAGGAACAACAAAGGCCTTAGGGGAACCACTGGCCACATCCTGATCAAAGGACCCTGCACTGATGAGGAAACGGGGTTCAGAAAATGGGACTTTCCTGGACTCAAGGAAATAGATAAGTGAATAGTTTGAACGTAGCCCTTGCTGGGTGGTGGCATGTTTGTCATTCTGGTCCTGGGGGCTGAGGCAGGAGGGTCACTTGAGCTCAGAAGTGTGAGGCCAGCCTGGTAATGCAGCAAGGGCCCATCTTAGCACATAACAATAAAACTGAGCTCTTGAGGCAAAATGCTAGGATTCAGCTCTGAATTCTTCCAAACACTGTGGGTTGTGGTGGGGATTAAGTGAGGTACATGTAAAGTGCTCATTAGCATAATGCTAGTCAATAGTGAAGAGTAAACATCAGCTTCCTTACTGTCTATGACCAAGGTGGGATTTGTCCCCAGTACGTAATCCTGGATCAGTGTAGAAATCCGTTCCTTAGGAATTGATCAAGTAACTGATCCCCACTGTCAAATGATCACACAGGTGAAAAAAGGTTCGAAATGGTTCTACTGATAAAGAGAAACTCTACTGTCTGTCAGGGTGAGGGAATTCTCCCAGCTGTCTGGTGTAAAATCTGACTTACAGGCTGTCAGTGGCCCTGGTGGAAAGTTGACCCCAGGTGAGTGGTATCCCAGGAGGTTTCGTGTCCCCCGTGGAAAATCAGACATCGCCCAAGCAGTGGTGATTCAGGACGCTGCTCCCCGTGGCCAGTGTCCTTCCCCTCCGCACAGATGTACTAACACCCACAGGAGCCACATCAGGTTTGGGAGTCACCTGCATGTCCAGTTCACTCACCAACCAGTTAGTACCACCCTTGGAGCAGGCCTGACAGTACTCCGCAGCGTGGCCACACCGCCCTTGGCTGCCCAGGCTGCATGGTCAGCAAGTGATCAGACCGTGTTACATGTCACCCCTGCCCTGCCCTGCACACAGGGCACTCGTGAGGTGATTTTGTTATTAAAGCACAAGGTGCCTCCATTTAAGGACAGTAGATCCTCAGGTAGAATCTCACAGAAGCTGGAGCTCTGGAACCTGGAAGCAAGAATTCCGATGTCTCAGTGCCTGGAAACGGATGAGACTGTGACTCTCAAATCCCAGGCCTTCACTCACTCAGTCGCTTGCTTCCTTGCCGTCACCCAGGCTCTGCGCTGAGCCTCGGAGTAGGGGTGGCAGAAACTGACACAGTCCGTGTCCTCACAGACTCACAGTGTCGTGAGGCCCACAGTCAGGTGGGAAATTACAGTCACAAGAGATGCGCGGAGCCACAGGTACTTTGCAGAGCCGTGAGAACATTCAAGGAGGATGTGACCTGGGTGGTGTCCCAAGGTAGATATTGACAGGAGGTGAGGCTGAAAGACGGGCAGGGAGTGACCAGCTGAAGAGACTGCAGACAGGAGGGGCAGCACGTTCGGGTCAGGGCAGGTCACGGTGGGGCTGGTGGGAGGTAGCTGGGCTCAGCATGTTTCCTGAAGGTACAGCTGACAAGGCCTGATGGTGCCTGGGCACAGGCAGGAGAGAGCTGGAGGGGTTGCTCTAAGTAACTGAGGAACGTGGCTGGCGGTCCTCATGGAGGGTGGAGGGAAGGCCTGAAGGAGGTGCAGAGGAGACCGCAGGGGTCTCGGGCTGCACTGTGGAGCTGGGCCGAGGGCGGAGTGATGACGGGCACCAAGACACTGAGACCACGCCATAGAAAAGCGAGGTTAGGAGCAAAGAGGAAGGAAGTAATAGTAGTAGAAGAGTGGGAGCTTGTACAATGGACAGTGGGCAGATGCCACTGCTGACTCCCGAGGGGGCAGACAGAGGGGTGTCCAGGCTGGGTGGTATTTCTGATGCCTTTCATGATGGGCCCCAGGCACGCTGACCCTCCGCTTCCCGGGAGAAATACCTCCGTGCCTCAGCACTCCCAGGCTCCTCAGTGTTCAGCTCCCAAACTAGCTTTTTTTTTTTTTTTTTTTTGTCACTAGAAAGTGGATGATCTGAATGGGTAGGGGTCTTGGGCACATATCTTTTCACTGGTTGTCATACAATTTATGGAAATACCTGAGGAATAGATAACGAATTAGATGACCTCCTCTAACTGTCCTGCCTGGTCAGAGAGCGACACCAGCCACTGTTCTGCTGACACTCACGTAGCTTTCCATGTCTCGGCGCCCAGGAAGTGCCTCTTCCCACTCCTCTGTGCCCAGCACTGTATCTGCTCAGGAAGGGACAGGGGAGGTGAGGTGGCCTCCTTGTGCCCCTCTTTCAAAAGCAGCTCTGATATAGACATGTCAGTTTGTGAAAGAGATGGGGGAAAAAATGCATCTAGCATCAAAATCCCGAGCAGGGACATTCTCATGGAAACCCTCTGGGAATGGGTTGTGTGTATTCCCATGATCCTTTTTCTAACAGCGTTTCCTGTATTCAAAGGTGAGTTAGCCCATGCCTTTTCCTACCCAGAAATCTGCACCTTTTCTTTTAGGACTCTGTGTCATCAAAGTACCTGTCACAAAGGTGTGGATTTCACTTGTTCTTGTTCACAGTTGTTTTTCTCCTTTTTGAAACTATTTAAGCTTAGTTTACACCCTACGCTAGGAACTCTTCTTCCACATGCAGCAGAATGGAAACTGGAAATTAGAAAGGGAAGGGAAATCTGTGGTGCTGGTTGTCAAGGAAAAGAAAGATGACATGTGTGCTAAAGAAAAAAAATAAGACTGTCAACAAAATCTGACACAGCAATACCAACTGGGGCCTTTTATTGCATTTTAGAAAAATAGATAGAACACCCCTCCAGGCTATGACTTTGGTGTAGGATAACTTAATGACAATTCAAAATGATCATTTTGAATGAAGTTGTTTCAAACTTGATTTAATTCTGGGAAAATCAAAGGAAAGCCTATAGTTGATTTAATAATATTAGACCTTGGCTAGTTTTCTAGTTTGATAAATGTACTCCATAGTTATATGAATTATTAACATTAGGAAAGCCGGGGAAAAAGTATGCAGGTTTTTCAGCCCTATTTCTGTTCTGCATAGTTGTAAATTTGCTTTAAAAATATAAAGTTTTTATAAAGCTAGGGGAAAAAAAAAGCATTTTCTAGTCTGGCTTGGAAATGACCACTTCGTCTTTTTTTTTTTTTTTTTGCTTTTTGGAGACAGGGTCTCGCTTTGTAGTTCAGGCTGGCCCTGAGCTCACTATGGTGCCCAGGCAAGCCGCCATGAACTCAGCAATCCTCCCGTCTCTGCTTCCCGAGTGCTGGGATTACAGGCGTGAGCCACCACGCCCAGCATTATATGTGGTAACCGGGGATCGAACTCAGGTCTTTACGCTTGCGAGGCAGGCGCCGGAACCACTGAGCTAACCCTCCGGCCCGACCACTTCATCTTAACAACAGGCAGAAAGCTGAACAAGCCAAAGAATCCCCTCTTCTTAGATAGGTAAAGGTCATGGTCACAGGGCCAACCATGGGGACTAGGTCACTCTGCAGGGTGGTGGGGAAAACAGAGAAGCAGGACGGACCGGGGAGGGACCACTCTGGGGACCAGCTCCCAGGTAGAAGCCTAAGCTGTAATTGCCAAACTGCTAGCTGCTTACAGCAGCCAAGACTGAGAGGTCAAGAACTCTGCCAGGATTCACTAAGGAGGGACTGCACTTGTCTGAGTTTTGCCTGCAGCAGCTCAACTAACTTCTCATAGTAAATAAAGAAAAATCTTCCTGTGCTTCAGGCAGGGAGTGGAGAAAGTTAACTATGTTAAAATATCTTAGAGCAAGAGCCTTCTGTTGTCTTAACAAGGTCTTCTTTCAGAAGAAACTACTTTGCAGCCCCTAACATACTGAGGTTTGGTCAGACTCTGCTGATCAAGGGGATCTGGAAATGCACAACTCCAGGCCCTTCTCTTCTACCTAACACTGGCAGAGGGCTAAGAAGCTCTTACAAAATGCAATTTTCTGAGTCACATCTCACTAAAAGGCCAAGACCTAATCATAGCACTGTAGAAGATGTCCCCTCTCCCTGCCTCTCACCATGTCATCTTTGTGATGTCACAGGTTTATTTGCTACAGTCCTTTGTATTCTGAGTGACTGTCATTGCGGGTATGATTTGTAAGGACTTACTATTGTTTTTATGCTTAATGTGTTAATAAAGTAAAAGAAATCAAATACAATTACATCTGGATATAGTATTCCAACTAAAAGGAAATCAAATATAAAGAAAATCTCTGGAAGAAGTCAAAGGAGAAAAATCTTTTGTCTACAGAAGAAAAGAGATAAGAATTATATTCAACTTCTCAAAAACCATACAAGCAAGAGAGTGGAATGAAAGAAATATTTAATGTGCTAAAATGAATTTTAAAAAACTCCACCAATTTAGAACTCTGACTGTGTGAACTACCTTTCAAAAGTGAAGGCACACACAAAAATAAATAAAATAAAAATAATAAATAAATATCCTTTAAATAAAGGGCTTGAATAATTATTAAAAAAAAAAGTGAAGACACAAGCATGCTGGCACGTGTCTACAGTCCCCGTGCTGGTGAAGTTGGCTGAGGCAGAAGCACTGAGCAAATATGAGGCCAACATTAATACACAGTTCACAGCCAGTGGAACTGCCTCGTGAAACCCTACATCAAGTGAAACAAAACCCACAAAAACAAAAATGAAGAAGAAAAAAGGCAATTCTCAGTCAAATAAAAACAGAAGGAATTTGTTGAAAATACACTTATTTTGTAAGAAACATTAGAGAAATTTTTAGAGACAGAGGAAATTATATAAACCAGAATTTTGTACACACAGAGGAGGGACATGAGAGAAAAAATGAAAGTAAAATAAAAATTTTAATTTTTTCTTAAATTTAATTCATCTAACAGATAAGTCTGTTATACATAACAATAACAATGCACTATATCATGTTTGCCTGTGTGTGCGTGTGTGTGCGCGCATGTGTGTGTCTATGTGTCAAAGGGCTAGATGAGTTTGGTTTGGTGACAGCTTCTTATAAGAGAATTGATAACTTGATTTTACTAAACATAAGTGTCACTTCTGCAGAAGACACTGGCAAAAGGATAAAAACATAAACTATAAATATGGAAAAAGTATTTACAAGACTTACCTTCATAAAGAGCTCTTAAAACTCAATCATTGGAAAATTAGTCAAAGATTGTAGAAGACACCTTATTAAATAAGATACGCAACATACAAAAAAGCATGTAGAAAGATTCTCCATGTCAGTGGGAAATGAAAATTAAATCAACAGTAAGATATCACTACAAGCTCGCCAAAGGGGCCCACACCATGAACACGGATAACATCCAAAGCTAAGGATATGGAACAACTGTAACTCATTTGCTGCTGGGTGGAATGCAAAATAGTGCAGTCCCTGTGGGAGATAACTAGGCCATTACTCACACAACTAAACACACCTTCACCATGTAATACAGCAACTGATCTTCTTGGTGTTTACCCAAGGGAGTTGAAAATTTAATGTCACAACAAAAATTGGCACATGGGTGTTTATAGCAGCTTGATTCATAAGTGCTAAAACTTGAAAGCAACCAACATGTTCTTCCATAGGAGAACGGATAAGTACACTGCAGTGCATGTGACAATGGGCTATTATTCACTGCCAAAAGGGAGTGAGCTACCAATCTATTAAAAAAATGGAAGAATCTTAAATGAGAATTGCTAAGTGTAAGAAGCCAACCTATAAGTGCTACACACTACATTGCTCTAACTATATAAAACTCTAGGAAAGAAAAACTGTGGGGACAATAAAAGATCAGTTCTTGCCAGGGATTAGCAGGGATAAAGGAGATGAATAGGCAGAGGATGCAGAACTTTTAAAGCAATTAAATTATTTTATAAAATACTACAATGGTACATATATGGATTTGGACACTTTTCAAACATACAGTGGACATACAACAATCAACTCAATGTACACTATTAGCACTAAGTGATAGGGAGGTGTCCAGGTCACTTCATTGGCTGAGATAAACGTACCATTCTGGTACCAGATGTTGATAAGGGAGGAGAATATGCACTTTTCAGGCAGAAAGTATATGAGAAATCACTGAACCTACTTTTCAGGGTTTTTTTTTTACAACCCTGTAACTAAAGATAAAAACACATACTTTATTTTAAAAGCTCCTTGATTTAGTTATAACTCTTGTTTCAGAAATACAAGGGGGTCCACCAGTTAGAAGCAAGGATACAAAAACTAGTTGAACCGAGTGAACTCAGCCCCACTGTAGCGTGCACACCCCGTGAGTCTTGTGGAGGTCACGCTTCCAGATCAGAGAAGAGCCAAAGGCATCGTTAAGAAATGAGTAAACTCCCAAACTCTATGAGTGTCTGGCTTTAGGGAAATAGCAAGTCCAGAAGGGGCCTTAGGCTTAGCAGCTCTGTTATGTTTCCATGTGCACCCTCCACCCTGTCCAGGGGGGACAGAAGAGCAGGCTTAAACTATGGACACTTTGAATGGACAGACACGGACAGGTCACAGCATAGGCAGGGACAGACTTACAAAGTACAGGCAGAGCTAGACAGCAACTGGTCTATTGCAGAAGAGCAGGAGGAAGCTGGAGACAGAGGAACAGCCACTTTTAGTTGAAACAGAAAACAGCCACGGATGAGGGAGAGCCCAGCAAAAGTTGGGAAAGAAAAAAAGAAAGAAAATATGGAAGTTACTAGATGATCCTAGCAGCAGTGAGCAGTCCAGTCCTCTTTAAGTATTCTTTGGGACCATAAAGGAGGGAGCATAATTGTTGCATAACATGGTCATCCCACATTTTATGTCTAAAGCTAGTTTTATAGCTAGTGGCTTCTATGACGTTCGGAGGGTCCATTACTACTTTAACTCACCCTTTATGGAAACTGGTCTTTCTTCCCTCTTCATTGTGTAACCTCCTGTGAAATGTCCAAGTTGAAGGATCTTTGAAAATATAGTCAGTGGAATGGCATTTTTGCATATATTCCTTCCTAACCACCTCAGGCGATCTTCCAGTTCCTCCTAAGTAAACATCATGCTTTCTGCTTCTGTCCCCCATTTGACAATATAAACTGCCCAGGACAGCCTCTGCTTTAGCTTGTTAAATAACACTGTCCAAACATTTAAATAGCACGTTGTCAGGTAAATGATTTGGGGAAAGGAGTCCTGATGTATTCATCTGGCACAGTTATGTATTTTCCTGAGCAATGGTGGTAGACAGTGCAACAGGCAGAATTATAATCTCAGCTGCATTATTTAATGGTCTTGCCACAATTGGGAAAAAATGAGAATTAAGTCATGTCATATACTGGTACATCGGCATTGCTCGATGACCATGACTACCGTATGGACGGAGGCACAACCCCTTCCTCAGTGGGTCACGCTGAGAAGCCAGTGAAGTCAGGCACACGACCACATGCACACTGCCCCCGCCACCATGTTTGACCTCCGATTATTTTAGCCAGACTCCGACGAGCCTAGACGGCAATTTGGACTCTGTTTTCATCCTCTGGTCTTTCACAGGCCTTGCTTTAGCCTTGGTATCTTAACTAATGAAACTCCTGAGGGCTGCCATCTGAATGTAATTTAATGAAACTTTACAACTTTACCAACTTACATAAAATTACTTGAAAATCTGAGAAATTCAGAAACTCTGAACAATTCTAAACAATCAGGTAAGGATTTAACTCACTGAATATCTGCAGCAGGTGTCAGGAAAACTCAAAGCCAAGAGGATGAAGGCTGCATGGCAGACAAAGGGCAGTGGCCAGGCAGAGGGCAGGAACCTTACCACATAGCTCACAGTGCTCCAAATGCCTGCACAGCTCCTGGACACACTGTGATACTCTACGAATTCTGCTTTCTTTATTAATTCTGTGTTCTTCACTCTTAGAAGAATGCTTTACTGCTTAAAAGAGCCTCATACCCAAGTGGTGAGTGAGCACCCTAAACTTGTTAGCTGTAACCTGTGAGGAGAGGGGTCTAGCTGGCTATCATGTGGGTATTCTCTGTGGAGGGAACATCTCATCTTCCTCTTCAACTGAGAACACTGTGTCTTGGACAACAGTCCAGAGCGAGTCCCAGAGCTATTTCTAAACAAAACGTTTTGCCATCAGTACAGGCACATGCTATTTGTTATGCTAGCACGGTGTCTCCTTTTTTAAAAAAACTTTTTATTGTGAAACAGGTACATTTTATATACATACATGAGCACACTCATCATTGAGAATTTGTACCAGTATATGACATGATTTAATTCTCATTTTTTCCCATTCCTCTGTCCACCCTACAACTCCCCAACCCCTATATACATGAGTTTGTTTCTTCTTTTTCTTTTTTTTAACCAACACAATTTTTTCTTTCCTCTTGTTACTTACTCCTAGCCCCCATTTCCCTTAGGATATTTTCTATTTTACACTGTCTATCATACATTCTAGGATTTATTTACATTTTCAGTTTCTCATGCCTGAGAAAAGATATGGTATTTATACATCAGTGACCTATTTATTTCACTTGTATGTCCTCAAGGTACAACCATTTGAATATGAATGACTCAAATTTATCATTCTTTATGGCACAGTATACTCTATTTAAAAAAATCGACATCTTCTTTATCCAGTCTCTAACGGGCATTTGGGTTGTTTCCAAGATTTAGCTATTACAAACTGAGCTGATATAAACATGAATACACATATGTTGCTGTGATATGAATCTTTTAATTCTTTTTTGTATATCCCTAGCAGGGGAATGGCAGGATCAAATAGGTCCTTTAATCCAAGTTTTTTGAGGAATTTCCACACTGATCTCCATAGTGGTTGCACCAGTTTACATTCCCACCAACAGTGGAAAAGGGTTCCTTTCTCCCCACAGCCTCTCCAGCATTTGTTGTTGGCTAATTCTGAGATAGCAGCCATTTTTTGTGGAATAAAATGAAATCTTAGTGTTGTTTTCATCTTCATGTCTCAAATGACCTGTGATGTTGAGCATTTCTTCATATGCTTCTTGGCTACTTTTACTTCTTCCTCTGAAAAGTGTCTGTTCATTTCAGATGCCCAATTTTGAACTGGGTCTTTAAATTTGGGGGGTTGACTTTTTTAAGCTCTTTATACATTCTAGATAGTAGCATCATGTCTCTTTCTGCAAAAGGTACTTCATTTATGACTCCTGACACATCAGGGACAGTGCTGAAGGTTCCTTAGAGTGATTTTCATTATTTTTGCAGCAACTTAATCATAAAACACAAATAGACATGCTGCCCAGCAGTAGAGCTTGTCTGAACCCACAGTCCAAAGGAAACAAAAAAAATAGAGCTAAAGCTGGTTTAAGTGAAACAACAGGGTATATGTAGATGTAATGACTCCTTTTAGTAACTAATTGAAATGTTACCTATGTTTTAATCGTCTGCAACTCATTTCAATGCTGTGCCGCTTCCTCATCAACTGTGTGTAGACTACATTCTGAGTGTACTTTGGTTCTGAGGCACTAGCCATTACCTTTGGCTCAAAGGAAACAGCACAACAAAAGTTCTAATCTGGCCACACCAGCTCAGCCCTGCATCCTGGCCCCTCAGGCAAGCACTCCCCTACTCCAGGGACCTCTGCTTGGCCCTAGTAGCAGGGTGAGCGCTGGCATGTTCTGGGGCCAGCTCTGCCACAGGCAGGCATCATTACAAGGCTGCTGGCTGCTTTTTACCAATCTCTTGCTGCAGCATAAACACTGAGTTCCTGAGGCAGGGGGTGGGGTGTTGTTTACTTGGTCAGGGCTTTTTTCCGCAGGGCTTGGTCAACAGCAGTTGGCTGGTTACAAATGCAGTCCTGAGACCAAATGGCTGGAATCCAATTATCACAGCTTCCTGTCTGCAGAGCCCTAACAGGGAGGAGCTCAGTGCTGCTGGCCTGCTACTCAGGCTTTCATCAGAGCGCATCATCTGGAGATCACTGACAAACAACAGACCTCAGCCCCTGCAATGGGTAAGCAAAGTGGTGTGGAGAGCGGACTCTCTGGTCCACATTGCAGTCTCTGCTGTGAGCCACACGGCTGCCGCATCGTGGCTCCGTGGCT
Organism: Thryonomys swinderianus; assembly: GCA_004025085.1. NCBI lineage: Eukaryota > Metazoa > Chordata > Mammalia > Rodentia > Thryonomyidae > Thryonomys > Thryonomys swinderianus. The sequence continues at coordinate 19,272 of PVIC010008142.1, forward strand.
CTGGACTCCTGTGAGCTTACATTTCTCATTTTTCAGAGGGAGACGACACCTACCACTAGGCTAACAAGGTGATGCACGTAAAAGAGCTTGGCAAACCATAGCAGTAAGGATGGGACTGCAGTGGGAATAACGATGCCCACCCTTGCAGAAGGTCTCCCATGACACGAGCATGGCAATGTCTGATGCGTTCCTCCTCATTCAATCTGCACAGATTCCTTCTGAAGATTTGATGATCATAGTAATAATGACAGTCATAAAGCAGTTGGTACTGCTTAAGTATTTATCATAAGGCACCCTCCAGTCCCAGCACTTCATGTGTGTTAGGGTATGTCAACTTTAATGCTATGAAATAAGCACTATTACTGTCTCTTCTAAACATGTAAAGAAACATACACAGAGGTGATATAATGTGCTCAAGATAATGCTACACGTGAGAGGCCACGAGGATTCAAAGGTGTTCTGACCCTAGAGGAGGACGGCTGGCCAGAGCTTTCCTAGCTTCAGTGGACCGTTCCGATGAAAGTCTAGAGGTCAGTATTTCGGGGTGTAGGGTCACCATAGTTACTCTTGCATTTATCTAGGGGGTTTTTGTTTGTTTTGTTTCACATTGTTACTGTTACTTGTTTTTATGCATCTTTTATAAAGTATATAATCTGGTAGTTTTATTTTTTACAATTCAATTTCCTTTTTTTTTTTTTGAGACAGGGTCTCGCTTTGTAGTTCAGGCTGGCCCTGAGCTCACTATGTAGCCCAGGCAAGCCTCGAACTTCAGCAATCCTCCTGTCTCTGCCTCCCGAGTGCTGGATTACAGGTGTGAGCCACCACGCCCGGCTCAATTTCCTTTTTTAACTTTAATTTTATTAATACAGTTTAAAAACACATAATGATCTTATTTGTCAAACGAAGTCTGTAACTGTATATGTTATATCTTCATTCCTGTTTTTTGCTCAATCCCCTCTCCTCCATTCAAGCCCCCTCCTCATTTACAAAAGCTTTTGTTTTCAGTTTTTCTTTATTTTCTCATGTTTTTCTTTCTCCTTCCTTCTCTTTTCCCTCCCCCAACCCAGTTTCCCTTTCTTTCTGAACAATTTCTTGCTATTTCATATTATCTATTAAACATTTCAGTCTTTATTTACCCTTTTAGTTTCTCACATCAGCGAGACAATGTGATATTTTCACATCACTGATTTATTTCACTTAAGAGTATGGTCTAAGAATGCATCCATTTAGCTATAAATGTCTCGTTTATCTTTCTTTAAGGCTGAGTAATACTCCACTGTATAAAAAACTACATCTTTTTCATCCATTCATTGGTTGACAGGAATTTGGCCTGTTTCCAGGATTTTTTATTACAAACTGTGCCACTGTAAACATGCCATACATAGTGCTGTGGTACCATGTTTTTAATTCTTTTAGGAAGATACCTAGAGGGGGAGCAGCAGGGGCAAGTGGGACCTCTGATCCTAATTTGCTAAAGAATGTCTCCACTGATTTCCACAGAGGTTGCTCCAGTCTGCACTTTGCCCAGCAGTGAAGAGAGGTTCCTTTTTCCCCACAGCCCTTTTTTTTTTAATATAAAAACTGCCTGTAATTCAAAGAACTCCCCCAAAACTGGTTTGTGGATGGCTGAGCCAAGCCCACAGATGTGTAGTTTGCTAAGAATTGCTTAAGAATAATTTCAGTTTATAGATGAGGAGACCAAAGATCAAGAGGTAGGAGACTTGCCCAAGGCCCTTCGGTGAGTGGTAAAGTCAAGATTCTAATTTAGTTTGTTGACTTTCAGACACTGGGTCAGCCACACACCGGTGGCACAGCCTCCATATTTGTTGCTAAAAGGTATTTGTCAATTCCCAACAGATTACGGTTATTCCTCTTGAAACAGATGAAGAAGCAAGAGACCAGGCTTGGTGTTATCTGTCCAATGCCTAGTGCAGCACTGACACAAAGGCGGCAGATAGTAAGCATCTCTCCACTGGGTGAAATGATGCTGAATTCTGGCTGGACTAAGCCACCCTCTAAGATTTCAGCCATTTCAACTCTCCCAGGCTTACAATTAAGTTAAATGAAGACAATGGCACATTGCCTAGCTGCCTCATAGGGAACAGGTAGGAAGGTATCATTTTCCTGTTTCTTGGAGGAAAGAAACATTTTATGTGGGGAAATGCCTTTATAATGCAAATGATTCTGTTGACAAGAAAGACAATGGAGAATGTGCTTGTAAGTTTGGAGTGGAGCTATCACTAAGCATAGACAGGACAGTAGCCGTACATTGTAGTTTTGTCAAACCTTAACTTTTTGGATCCTCCAACATTAGTCTTATGTTGAAACAAAATTTCTATTTTTTTTTAACTTTGAACTTTTACTTCAGATGATAAATGAAATTCTTGAAAATCTATTACAGTTTTGTGCATCTGTCCAGATTTTAGGAGAAAAGTCTATAAATATATCATCAGGCTCCCACAGGGTTTTATTGTTTTAAATGGTAGCACTACAGTCATATTGTTTTAGTGTAGTTACACCTGACTTGGAAAAGGGAAAGCTCCATCACTGGTGTTCTGTGGCCAGGGTAGGTTCCCCATGTGGCTTTGCCAGTGTGAGGTGCTGTTAGGCATCAAGATAACCACCTGGAGACCCTCACTAACTCACCTCTCTCCTGCTGGCATGACTGTCTGGGTCTGAACACCCATCTGCATGGTTCTTGCCAGTCCAGGCTGGTTGCAGTGATCAGCACCCAGGGAATCCAGGGGTACAGTCAACCACACAGCATAGACATGCAATCCTCTATTTTATTTCAAGCTCCAGGATCAGGCCTACAGAGGCTGCCATAGCAAGTCCGAGTCTCTTATGCCGTTTCATTACCACCTAGCATAATGTCAGGCACACAGTGGGTACATTTTATTTAAGTTTTATGTAGTGAAGAGAAGCATAATGACTGTATTAACAACAATTATTTCCTGCCTTCTAGAGATGGTTACTAAGGTTATTTCATTTCTATTATACCTGGAAATATTCTATATGGAACATATACTAGAAGTACATTTTACCTAGTTCTGCTTGTTTGTTTTGGTGGTGCGGGAATGTAGATGTTTCTTTTCAGTGTATGCACTTGGGAGCAGCCATGGAGATTATAGCTATTACTCCAGGAATCCGGGTCATACAGAGTGTTTACTAAACTGTGCAAAATCAGCGGCATTTAGTTTCATAGACATTGCAGTCCATGAATTTGGCCTTGGGTTTTACTGGCAGGTGTGGGAGAAATGCATGGTTGGTGGGTTGCAAGAGTGAGGAGAAGTCACAGATAACCCTTTGATCTGGGAAAGAACTTGGGAAATGGCCCTGATTTTGTTATTCTGCTACCGAATAAGTAGAAGGTAGGAGAAGTTGTCATATTATGAAGTGATGGGGAACAAGCTCTGAAAGGAGGTGGTGAAACCAGAAAGACAGGACCAGATAAGTGGTTTTAGGCAAGAAAATTCAGAGACTGAATGAAAAATGTTGGAAATTACAGAAATCAGAGACCATGTCCCACAGGGACCATCAGAAAAACAACAGTAATAGTTGTCTTAATTAGCCTCACCGGAGTTACTACTTTCTGCCCACCTTTTTCATTTTTGTCACCATATCCCTCTCCTTTAAAATGGAAACCATCAAAGATCACGGACCAAAATGCATTTATGTACCTCTCCTCTAATAGCACAAACACATCTGTAAAATGAATGAAAAAAACTTGGCTTGGCAGGCTGGGATTTCGTTTCATGGGAAATTTCAGACGAGGGTCAAGCTACTTCCCAGAACCCACCAGGGAGGTAAGTGGCAAAATGCTGTGTGGAATTGGAATCTGTATTTTCATGTTTCAGGCCACCTCAGTGAAATTCTCAGCTGCAGTAGGGGGATCTGAGTCACAATGAAATGCCAGAAAATTAGAGAATAAATAGGGACTACTCAGTATGGACAGGGCAACTGTTAGATGACTCATAATTCTAGGATGATCTTGGCCTTTACAAGCCCAAAGTTTCTGAAAAGTTCTGTGTTGAGGAAAAGAGACACAGTGATAGGGTGACCTTGATAAGACCGTTTCCTGGTTCCTCCCACTGACTCATCATCTTCCCTTGACCAACTGCCCACTCTGCAGCCAACTGGGACAACAGGTCCCCATAGAACTGGTGCCTCACATTAGCCAGTTAGCAGCTCTGCACCAGAAATGATGAAACTCGGCTGAGCTCCCCCTCACAGAGCCTTAGTAAGTGATGAGTCACAGTCTCCACCATGGCAGGTTCCTGAGGCCAATGACGAGGTATTTCTGTGAAGCTCTGGGGCGGACGGGGGTGGTGGTCTGGGTTCTGGCCAAGAATTTCATCACTAAATGGTGGCATATGGACCCCCATTTGGACTCTCTTGACAAGAAGACCACAGACTGATGACTGCCATGATAATTCAGGGGACAGAAAACAAAATGAAATGACACAATAGCTAACAGCATTCGATACTAACAATGATCCTACTGAAATTAAATGATCTGATCTCAGTCAGGTGTTTAACACTACAGATATGCATTATATTTTATTCAAGGGACTAACCCAATTTAAATGACTATATATCCAAGCTTCTGGACTATTCACACATTATAAAGTGTCTTGAAATTTCAGGAATGTGTCTTTAAACTTTGATACTATTGCTTCTGTCTTTTTTTTTTTTTTGCTTTTTTGAGACAGGGTCTCGCTTTGTAGTTCAGGCTGGCCCTGAGTTCACTATGGTGCCCAGGCAAGCTGCCGCGAACTCAGCAATCCTCCTGTCTCTGCCTCCCGAGTGCTGGGATTACAGGCATGAGCAATCACGTCCGGCATTGTGGTATGCGGTGTTGATTGTTGGTGGGCATGTCTCCACGCTCAGCATTATATGTGGTTTCCGGGGATCGAACTCAGGGCCTTGAGCTTGCGAGGCAGGCGCCGGAACCACTGAGCTAACCCTCTGGCCCTGTCTTCTATCTTTTAGGCAGGTGGAGAAGTAAAGTATAGATTCTCAAGATAGCCAGAACTAACTAAACTTACTGTTATTTGTACTGCAGTGGGTTAGAAACTTGGTCTCCTTAAATCTCATTTTACATTTCTACAAAAGAGGAATTGCATGAAATATTAATAAAAATACTAATAAAAACTATCAGTAATCTGCCTGGAAATGTGCTCCTTGCTACAATCTACATCAGTTTATTTAAATTCTATAACACTGGGAGGTAAGAAATGTTACCACCTCCACTGTTATCAAGGAACTGAAGCGCAGAGAATTAGCGACTTTCCCACAGAAAGCTGCCTCACAGGTTGAGAAGCTGAGATTCATTCCAGAGGATAATTTTTTGGAGAATTAAATGTGACATTTCTTCAGTGCTCAATAAAGTCACATCTTTCACCCTCTTATAAGGCGAGTTGTGATTGATGCTTCTATGACACAGAAATTGAAGATTAAAACAGCTTTTTAGATACTGCATTGAATGACAGCCAGATTCCATTTCTGTCCATTCTGATCATGTGTATCTTTCTTCTCTGACTCCACAGACAGACCCTGAAGCATCCCTATCTCCTCTTCTGGCACCTTGTCCTATTAAACACCAGGCACAGAAACAGTCACTGCCTATAAGCCCCATTACTTCTCTGCTCCTGCTTTCTCCACACTCTCTCCATATGACTCCACATGCTGCTGATGAATTTCAAATGTCATGGAATGCAGGGTAATAATAGTAACAGCTATACGTCAGCGAAGGCTTGCTGTATGTCAAAGACTGTGTGCCAGGATCTACCTACTTGAACTCACTGAAATCTCACAGCGACAGTCTGGAAAGTGCTATCCGTCTCCTTTCCGTGGTTGTCCTTCACTCAGAGAGGTGAACAATTTGCCTGCAGTCACACGCTCAGGAACTGGTACATCCTAGATCCCAACTCCTGTCTACCCAACCCTAAAGCCCAAGTCGTTAGCCGAAGACAGCTTCTCAAGGTACAGATTGTAAAATGTAAGGCAGAATGAGGGAGGCATGTGCATGCCTGGTCTTAAAGCAAATTAATAAAGATGCTGGGGGAAAGTAGATCTTTTCTGACATCTTTTGAACGTGCTCAGTTATATCCCACCCTGATCACTCACTGCCTTCATTCTACAACCACGGCCTGGTCCACCCTCTGTCCACATTCTGCCTCAACAAAAGTCATTACTGATGAAATGGGGCACAGTGTCCTCTAGGATGACTGTTAAGGAGGAACTCATCCAATTTGAGTTTGATTCATCTTTCCATTCTGTTAAGTCTAAAAATTGAAACAATTTATTTTTTCAATAGGCAGACATGAACTAAAAAAGAAAATAAACTTGCAATGAATCAGGAAAGTAATGGTATTTTAAAACTCTAATCCTTTCACTGCTTGCAAGAAATATGATAAGCATCTTGATTTTATTCAAAACTGCACCGAAAAGATTTTACTCTTATCAGAAGCTCCAGCTTTCTCAGAGGGTGTAGTGTTAGGCAGCAGAGCCGCAGTGAGCTCTGGGGCTGACAGAAGGAAATGGCAGGCGACACAGTAAACGATGGATTCTGGGCAGTGCCCATGCTCAAAACCTGTCTTAGACACTAGGAAAAAAAAGAAGACAAGGAATATGAAGTTTTCACTGTCCTCAAAGAACTCAGAATCTGGTAGGGGAGCTCAGAAAGGGCACCATTAATGAACTGCACTGGGAAGTATATCAAAATGTCAGAGAAGAACAAATGAAGGGCTTGGTGATAGGAATAGGTCAAACGCCTCATGCTGTCCGGAAGGCTGGAAAAGGCTTCAAGTAGAAAGTGGCATTTGAGATGTACCCATGAGAGATGCCAGGGATGCACACCCCACAGAAAGAACATCTGGGTTAGTGACCTGAATGCAGGAATGAGAAGAGAAAGTTGGGAAATGCCGAGCACAGGGGCTCCCTGTTGGTTCTGCAGGGATAAGGAGGAGCAACCGAATGCAGTCCTGTAAACACCAGGCCTAGAAACACATGTGCAGAGCTTCGCACCAGATTGCCCATGAGAAGTGCCTGAGGGCTTTGGTGGGGTAACAGCACAGTCAGAGTTGCAGTCCAGATAGGAGACAATGTCATGCCAGTAAGCACAGAGATGAGGGACTGAGCAAGAAAAAATTCTGATTACATAATCAGATCGATGGATGTGCCTTATAATAAGATGAATATTTGGTACTGGGAACAGAACTTTAAAATGAGTATTTTAAATATGAAACCATGTCCTCTTTGACTAAGAATTAGTTTCTTTTATTCCCTTTCAATCAGATGCTCTTTGGAATTAACTATTTAAAATCAGTGAGGAACCACTGTATGAATACATCTGCATTTGCTTTTAGGAAGCCAACACTTCATGGAGACAAAAGGGAGGCAAAGACAACACGGGAACCATTTTAAAAATGGCACCTTCTGGCTAAAGCAGAAAAGCCAGGACTGGATTGAGATCCCTCAGTGAACGATGTGAGAGAGGAGGGCTTGACTCAGCAAGACTGAGACCCATTTCCAGCTTCCAACAGGCAAATTCCAGGGTAACTTGTGTGATGTTCAACTTAGTTTCCTCATCCATGTGAAGGGAAAATGATACTTACCTTACAGGGTTAGTTGATGCTATGTGTAAAAGGCCCCATGAGCCCTGATGCATGATAAACAGCTGGCGAATGTCCTCTAATGCCACCAAGTGGCCGTCCACCTTTACCTACTGCTCTGGCCATGCGTCCTATCCTTTGCCCACATTCACCTGCACCAGCCTCACGCCCAGGGCTCTTCCACTTGCTGCTCCTTTGTCCAGTGCAATATCCTCCAGATCACTGGTGGTGAACCTAAGGCATGTGTGGCACAGTGTTTGTATTACTGAAAGTTCTAAAAGTTCCGCTATCACTACTCTAGAGAAAAAATATAACCGACTCCTTGTTCCAGTTCCAGGCTCACCTCTTCTTTAGGCCTTCCCTAATACAGGGTCTCACTTTGTAGTTCAGGCTGGCCTGAGCTCACTACGTAGCTTCGGCAAGTGTCGAACTCAGCAATCCTCCTGTCTCTGCCTCCCAAGTGCTGGGATTACAGGAATGAGCCGCCACGCCTGGCATGTATTTGTGTTTTGCAGTACTTGGGTTTGAACTCAGGACCTTGTGCTTGCAAGTCAGGCATAGCATAAATCTCCAGCCCTATGATATCTACTTTTTATTCATGTTCTTTACAGCACAATGTCAGTAACTATACCACCTGAATCATGTATACATTCCTTGCTTATTTTCTGAGTTTTAGAAACACCAGAACCTTGTCATTAATAGGCTTCTAGCAACAAGTCCTGGCACATAGTATATTTAAAAATATGTGTTTTTCTGAACATTATCAGGCTGTTGAGAGAAACAATAAAATCAATAGAAACACAAAACCTAGTCTCTCTCTATTGGACAAATCTGCAGATGGCTGCTCTGAAGTGAAAATAGACAATCTGGACAGAAATTAAGAAAAATGACAGCCTCCCTTGGTAAGTGTATGTGGCACTTGCTCCTACAGGTGCCTAGGCCAGCCGCAGCTGCCTTCTGGACAGAACAGGGGAGGGGTCAGGTCTTAGGGAGTTTTGGGAGACAGCTGTTTTCTACATGAGAAACAGATTCTGTGAGTAAGCGAGACGTGTGAGAAAAGGCTCATCAGCTCATGGAGTATTATGGACACTTTTGGAAATATGAAGGCTGGGGTAGTGCCACAGCCCTTCAGAGGAGATTCTCTGATTTGGTGTTAAACAGGGTCTTAGAAACTAGACTTGTTACTCAGCCCTCTGTCTGCTGGCAGGAAGCTTTCCCAGTCCCACGCTCACAAGAGAGTATTTCACTGGACACGTGATGTGGTTCTAAGGGAGCTATACTCCAAGCTCCCAAATGATTCGTGACATCACAGAGAAGGGAAAGAAAAGCAAAAGAGAAAAGAAAAAGAAAAGCCTTAGCAAGGAAGCACTTGCTTGCTAACCTCAGTCTAAGATCTCTGGACTTGTGACCATCACACTCCCTTAAAGGCTCCCTATGGTTTGTATCCTGAGTGGTGGGCAGGGTCCCACACACTTCCAAGGACAACCGATTCTGAGAGTCTGTCCTTGTCCACGAGGACGACAGACAGCTAGACAGACAGGTAGAATCGCACTGGCTGGGGGCCCTGGGCTTCTGGCTTTGCACGGAGGAGCACTTTGCACCAAGAAAAGATTGCACCGCTTCAAGTGACAAGGGCTTGTGGGGACTAGGAGGCTTCTGGGTGACAGAGGGGCTCCACAAGCCTGAGGCACAGAGGGCAACACTGCCATGTTGTGCTCATTCATAAATGAGTTATTAGTTCTAGGACTAAAGATTTCCTTTAATATATAATTTATATAAACAAACAATGATTCATATAAACATACTTATTTTATCAATGTTTATCCATAAATATAATTTATTAATAAAAAATCTATGTAGGCTTCTGTTCTTCTTCTAAGGATACATTCCTGCAAACTGCATCCAAAAGCAAATGATCTTAAAGCCAGTGTGCTTCCACGGGAAATAAACTTAAAACAAGGATCCTAGTACTTTCAAAGCTCAAGCTTCAAATAAATCAGAACATTAGCCATCCCATAAACCAAAGGTGCAGCCATCATTGAATTCGTAATCCTTTCACTTTACAGAGTTAATGTTGATGTTCTACATAGCAGACTTGCATGTGTTATAAATGATGTATATACAAGGGGGTGTCAGTGCTTCATAAACTGTACAAGTAGCCCCATTTGTAATTTTACCTTGTTAAATGTAAACAAAAGTCAGGTATTCACTAGGATAACCTTAACCATAATTACACGGATGACCATGTTAGGAAAAATCTCAAGAATTATCTGGTTCAATATGTTCAATATGTAACATTCTGCTCTATGTTTGAGTTTTCTTAGGATTTACATATAAATCACTTGAAGGTACAAGATGGGGATGGTTTTGGTGGCTCAGGTGTTTTTTTGTTCTCCAAGCACAGTTTTACCTGGCAAAAGGACGACTGAACGTCATTCATCTGACTTTGAAGTTACATGAACGTTAGGCTAATTCTTCACAAAATTAGTCTGTGGCCTCCATCTCTCTCTATCCACCCCTTTACTTTAAGGACAACAAAATACCTTTAAATGAAAGTGTTTGTGATATTGGATTCCGTGCTGGGCACCCTGAAGTGATCAGGTAAAAAGGGCAGATATGGTAGAATCGGTACCCGGAGGCTACTCCTCAGGGACTATCTCAACACAGGAAGCTTACTATCTAAGTCCCTTCTTCTTAGAGTGAATACACTCTTAGCCCTTGGTGCTCAGGCACATCCCTAGTAATTCAAAACATTCAGAATAAGAAACATATGCAAAGTCATTTTATGATTTAGAGAATGTGTCCACAAGACGTTTCCTTGACAGCTTTCTGAAGTAGGAAGACAGGATCTCTGAGCCCAACGATCAGTTAGTTCAGTTCACCTCCACCAGGTGCTCACAGCGAGAGCGTGTGGGCTGCACTGCAGCCATGGCAGGTCTCTTGCATCTGTCACTGGCTCAGAGCTGTGGGTCTCAGGAGCCGTGGCTCCTTCCTTTGTATCAGAAAAGAATATCCTCCAAACAGTGCTGGCTCCAAGAAGTGGTTGTTGAAGTGGGACAGCAGGGAAACAGTGACTTAGAAAAACTGAAGGGCCCTGTTAGAAGTTCAGTAAAACTCTCCTCATCTCTGACAAGAACCAGCCCAAACTGCTCCATGGAGCAGAGAGAGAGCTCCCACCTTGAGAACTCCTTTCGGGCTGAGGTGGGATTTCTCCACAGCAGTCACAAGTTTTAAATAACAATTCTGTTTCAGAATCTCTTTCCCATCCCTAAGGCATAGCTCTCTCCCCAGTGAAGTCAATCTTTCATAAAACAAAGAATTCTCATTGGCAATCTTCTCTTCCTCACTCCAAAGTCTCTCTCAAGTTCCATCGCAGAACTAAAGTAAACATAACAGAAATGGTAAATGACACTACTTGAGCAGCAAGAGAAAAGAGAGTAATAAATCATCCTGAGACACCGCCAACCATAGCAAAGATGCACAGTGGAAGCTCACAGAGCTCTGGGGAGAGGCAACCTCCTCCCAGAACCTTGGCTCTTCAGCCACTGGCAAGGGACGAGGACTCAGCTTGGAGTGAAAAAACTCCAGGTGTCAGTGGGAAGAGCAAAACTCACAGGACCAGCAGTCTGGAAGGCCCAAGTGGGGAGGGTGTTTCTTGGACACAGCCAAAAGACAGGCAGACCATGGGTTTTCGAGGTAGCAGAGGGCTGTAACAGCGTCCTGTTATCCTTGAAACAGAAAGAGATCTTAGAGACCTCTAGTCCCAACTTCAGCTGGCAAACTTAGAAAGTAAGGTCCAGAGACGGAAGGACAGTATTCAAGATCTCATAGCAAAGCAGGACAAGGCCAGGCCCCGGAGTCCAGTACTCTAAGGTCATCACTGCTTTCTGCTCCCAGCTCTGCTAGGCTCTGTGCTCCCCGATGTGGGGACTGCGGAGATGCTGGGGTCACAGTGTGAACTTCACAGGCCTCTTCTTTGGGCGCAAGATTCAGTGTTTTTCAGATTCATCATGAGCTCATGGAAAAGATTCCAAAGCCTTTTAATAAAACCTCTGCACAGCTGCCAGACTGCCTGAGGGTCTTCAGAAGATGCCTTGTGCCAGTCACATAGGTCGGTGGCCACCTCAGAGCAGACAGGCCTGCAGACCCACACAAAGGGAAGCTGTCCATCTTCCTTCGGCTCCCTTCGGGTCCACTGCTGGTCTCTGCTCCTTCATCCTTTGTGGAAAATAAATGGTGTATGTCCTGAAGGGAAGAACTGAGAGCAGACCCCGGAGAGAACAAGTGGAAGTCTGCAGCTGACACAGAGCCTAGTCAAGAAGACGGACAAACGTTTGGACCCAGAAGCAGGGAAGAAAGTGTTGTAGTGTCTGGCACAGAGCAGGATGAAAAAGGAATGGTGTTTGGGAATATGGCTGGGAACACACATGACCGAGCAAAGAATGTGGCTCTTGGAGCACAACAGTGACCACAATAGGCACAAGGAGGGTGTGTACTGACAAGGTCTGAGCAGATACCACAGGAGCACATTGGAACCCCCCGCGACTGAGATCAGACACAGTGACCAATCGTGTTTAGAACACATTGACACACACCACGCATAGCGAGGGGACTGTGGCAGAGACACCAGAGTGCCAGACAAGAGTGGAGGCTCCAGGAAGAAGGAATGCTGGGAAATAGGGAAAAGTGAACAGGAAGCCGTTCAGTCTCCCGACTCCCTCAAACGCCACCTGCTGGAATCTCGAGGAAAAGCCCAGTGTTTCTAGGGCACCTGCACCAGCCGACGGAAGCCTCGGTGAGGGGAACACCAGGTGCAGTCACGCGCACGCAGCAGCTTAGGACCTGGCCCTCTCTTGAGCCTCAGCTGTCTTCTAGGTCACTGTCCCAGGGGCCTAAGTGTCACTGGGCTGAGCAGCCACCAAAGGAGAGCTTGCTGGGGGGTGGCACTGACTCTCCCATTGGCCACCACACTCCACCGCATCCCTGGGAAGGGAAAAAAAATCAGAGCCTCAGCATTGGGACAGACCATCCAGCATCCTTTTGTAGCGGGTCCTGCCAACTTTGGGAGCCCCTCGCACTATGCAGGTGGGTGGGACTTAGCTGGGGTCCCTGTGATAGGCTGGCTTGGAATAACTTTTAAGCAACGCTGGCTGCTAGAATAGCTAATAGCCTATTAAGAAGCAGCCAAAAGCTGTCTTGCTACACTGACGCAGGGGATTACTGTGCCCCCAGACACACTCAAAACTCTACCATTTGCTGATTATGTCCTTAAAGTCGACATGTTCCCATTTTCTCTAATGATTCATCTTGTATTACAGTTTCTAGATCATGTCACATGATGGAGACTGTCCTTTGAACCCAGAGAAGGAAGGGGAGGGGAGGGGAAGCAAGAGTGAAGCTGTGGTATGTACAGATACCAACTCTCCACAATGAACGTAATAATTATGTACTAAAAGCATGTGGTAATAAAAAGAAAAAAAGGCACAAGAAGTAGCAGATCTTCACAGTGGACCTGACATGTTTTGTACTTCTCAACATGGGTTTAGTTTAGTTATATAAAGGTAGTCCAATTCGGCTTATCTCTAACAATTATAATATACTATTGGCTGATAGTGAGCTTGTGGCCAACTTTTGTCTTTTGACACAAACACTGTCCATTCCTGTCATTTTTTTCCTATGTCATGATAGTTGTTTTTATTTAATTGAGTCAAAATATGGACCCTTACATAGTCTCAGTTAAACTTTATTTTATGGGCTCAGTAGCACTCTGACCATTTGAGATTATCCTAAATAGAGTAATTTCAATGTTTAAGATGATTATTTAGTATCTATGCAAACTAGTTTTTACAGATTTTGCAAGAACATTGGGAGAACTGAACATTTAGAATGCTACCTAGATCTTTCAGCTTAGTGTGACTTGTCTTTTAAGTTGTAATTCAGTGCAGCTGTTGAGCAGGACAGGAATAAAGAAGAGAATTATGGTACAGTAACACAGCCTTCCTTGTTACGCATCAGGCCTAAAGCACTCAATGTGCCTGAGAATGGACCCATCCATGGCAGGCTTTGGCTAATGCTTTGTTAAAGTGATTCTGCCAAATAATGAATCTAAGGAACCTATTTGGAATGAATTATTTTCAGTGAAACGACACCGATTCTTACTTATAATTCATTTGCATAGCAGGTATCTTAAAACTGTAGTAGGGTCTCTTTGAAGTGAGGAATCTATAGTTTCCTGACTCTAGTTTAGTCTTTCTTAAAATTTGGGGGCCGTACGTACTTATCACCAGGCTTCCACTATTTCCCTGGTCCTGGAAGAGCATTATTCAGAAGTTTTACCAACTAGACACTGAGCCCCTGAATCATAAAGCAAAGGCTCCGAAACGGTTAAATGCTTTCCATCAACTCTAGATAGGAACTTTCTCCCTGGAATGCTCTCTCTCTTCCAGTCAGAATTCTATTCTTATTGTGCAGAATATGCAAGATTTCTTCCTTAAATAATGAGATTTCACTATTTCTGGGTTTGCAACTCACTCTGCACGTAGCTTTTGGTTCATCTGTGGCTCTGCAACCCTCCTTCCAGATCTTCCACATGCCACTAAAGAGTACATTCTCTGGAGAGCTCAGATTGTGCCCTCACATCTTTAGCTGTTCTTCTACCTTCTCACCTGTCTCATTCAGTGAGCATGCCTGCTAAGAGGAAGAAAATGAATGGGAGAGAAACGCGAAGGAAAGAGAGGATTGTTCATCTCTTACTAGATCAATTTATTTGCATTCTATTTGCTGGCTTCATAACTAGCAGCAGCAGAAGCAGCCACTCAGAGCAGCTTCTACATGGTGGACTTTAAGCCAAATATATGATAGGCGTTAATTTATACATTTTATGTCCCTTTATGAGACAAAAATTGAACTTCAGAGAGTTTAAATAATTTACCCAAGTGAAGAGAGATACTAAATAAGGACCTGGCCTCGCATTTGGGTCATTTTGGACCAGACTTATGGGTTTTGCAAGCACACCGGAAGATCAGATAATCTGCACGGCTCTTCAGAATTAATGGCACACAGTTGTGTTTGTAATCATTTGGCTGTATTGTTGCTTATTTGCAAACTGCCCTTTGTAAGTCCAGTGCTCAGGCTCTGCTGTGTCTAGCACTTTCCTGTCTCACTGCGGTGGGCTCAGGAGGACATGCATCTGCAGGGTGCGGGTTCCACCAGTTTCCCCAATGGGAGCCTACAAGGAGAGTGGGGTGTCAAGGCAGAGTCCTGTCTACTAACCTTTCCTGCTCATTAACACAGCCTCGCTGCCAGGCGAGTTTCCGTGTTTTCTATAATGTACCACTGGGAAAGCCAAGTGGAAAGGAGAAACAGCGCACAGCAGCAGCAGGAGGAGAGCAGGGAGTGCACAGAGAGGGGCTTGGCACGTACACCCTGTGAGAGACAGGAAGAAAAGGCGAAAGCCAGAGGAGGTTAGACCAAGGCTAAGGGCAGCCAGGCAGCTGGGCATGTGGGAGGCTCCAGAGTGGCTGGAAGGAAAACCTGGGATTCTTGGGGAAGGTTCCTGAAAGTTGTATTTGGTCTCCTTACAAACCCTACTAGGGAGTCAAAGACTGAAAATAGTCCGTAACTGCCATTTGATGCCTTGTGTCTTTCCTTTTCATTCTGACTGTATGAGTGCTGCCAAGTAAGGGAGCTGTGAGGACAGACAACCCTGTCTGCCTCTGAACAGGACAAATGAGGGCCTCGGAAAAAGACAGGGTGATTTCATGTCCCAGTCGGCCCATAATTGTATCAGTGTACATCACTGAAGTTATTAACAGTAAACAGAGTAGGGTTATCTGCCTCTTAGATCTACATTCAACATTTAAAAACTAAGATTCATTATACCACAAGGGCTGCCTTCTGTACAAGAGGTCACACTCGCTGCACACAGCTTCCACGCTTGTGGAGCCTGTCTCCTCCCCAGCTCAAGGTCACCCCTTGGGCTCAGTCGGTCCAGTGATGAGAGCAGTCAATGGGAGGGCAGGGACCTGGGTTTTACAGTCTTTTTAGCTTCCCCCCAACTGACTCTGATGTCATTCTCCCTTCTACGGTGCACTTTCCTCCTTTGTTAAGTGAGGGGGAGAAAAATCTGCAAGATTTTTTTGTGGCCTGACATTTTGAATCTGTGAGTAGCAGGGATGGTGGGTGGGAGACACAGGCGTTCTGATTGGGTGGAAACACAGGCGTTCTGATTGGGTGGAGACACAGGTGTTCTGATTGGGTGGCATCTGTGTGTAGGACTGTTCCCCAATGCTGTGGGTAATTGCTTCACATATGGTTTTTAATATTCTATTGTTAGTATTTGATACTTTAAATTCCAGGTGGAAGGCAGAGGCTTTGCTGGAAACATAAGGAGGGTGATTTTTGCATTTGTATAAAAGAAGCTGAAAGGCCTCAATTTCTGAATCTGTGAAATCCCACTGCAAAGCTGTTAAATGCTTCTGAGGAGTCAGGCTCGGGTGGGGCTGAGATGCCACAACTCAAAATGCAGCGAGATCACAACTGTCTCTCTTCAAACATATGCTTGATCAAAAACATTGGCAGAGCTGCTCAAAATCCCTGATGCAAAACATCATTTAAAAAAAGATTTCTCCAATATTTTAACAGATGAGTTTTAAAATGTGGTTCTAGTTTTATTAGTTTCAGTAAAATTCTTTACAGTTTGAAATATATTTCCATATATTTTTCTACATTTAATTTTCTACACAAGTCTGTAAAAAAGAAGTATAGACTACCCTTTCTGTCTCAGAGAAAAAGGAAAGTGTGATTTCAAGGCACGGATTGATTGATGGCTAGTAGTGGATTCACTGCTATACACTGGGACTTCCATCCAGTTCTGCCCCCCCCCAAAGAAATTATACCCATTGGAAAATATGGAAAGCATTTTCATGACAGGAAGAACTGTGTGATGAAGTTTAATATTATATGTTATGAAACAGACTTAGAATTACCTGTGTCCCACAGACTTAGAATTACCTGTGTCCCACACAGACTTAGAATTACCTGTGTCCCACACAGAGAAGGAGAAGGCAGAGGAGAATGTGTACCTAAGACCTATCTCTAAGGCAGAGAGCTGATTCTAGCCCAGTGTGCCTCTTTCCCTACTTCTCAATATAAACTATACCTGAGAGGTCAAACCAGCTACTTGTAAAATACTTTCTCCAACGTCAGTCACAGTTCCTAGTAGCTAAGTAATGACAGTTGAGCTTTGAGTCATTGTGTAGGTCAGAATGTCTAACTACCTTTTCACTAAACTCTTTCTATATGAGAGAACCTAAACATACTGAGAGAAGTTGCTTTTGAAAATACCAGGATTTGCTGAGTGTTCATTATAGGGTGATTATTGTGTTCAGCAAATCATGACTTACTCTCTATAATCTTCATAACAGTCCAGTTGCATAGGATTTATTATTTGCAGGTTCTCCTTAAATACAATGAGGCCTATTCATTGGCCCAGGAAGAAGATGTGGCAAGCAGGGAAGTTAGGATCTGAACAAGAACCTCACCGAATCAGCACCGCTAAATGTGCACTGTCAAAACAGGTACCCTCGGCCACCTGATACCATATTTGGGAAGGCATCCAGGTGACTGAAGATGTTTCCACTGCACAAGAAAATACCTAAGTTCTGGGGGAATGAGCTGTGTTTTCCAGAGAAAGAATGTAGGCTGAGAGACAGCTCAGAGCAGAGACTGGAGCAACTGATACCATGAAGGTTTAGAGGGCTCATGTGGAAGTGTGTCTCAGAAAAACATCAGGCTTGAGCCAGGCAGTGGAAAGCAAAACAGAGTGTTCAAGGCAGCTGAAATGGCCCAGTGATGGAGAGCTTGCTGTTTTTCTGGGAAAAGGTAACCAATTTTTTTTTTTCTTTGAGACAGGGTCTCACTTTGTAGTTCAGGCTGGCCCTGAGCTCACTATGCAGCCCAGGCAAACCTCGAACTCAGCCATCCTCCTGCCTCTGCCTCCTTAGTGCTGGGATTACAGGCATGAGCCACCACACCCGGCACCGTGGTGCATGGTACTGACTGCTGGTGGGCATGTGTCACCATGCTTGGTATTGTTGTATTGGGTTACTGAGGATCGAACCAGGGACCATGTGCTTGCTAGGCAGGCACTTGAAGCACAGAGCTAAATCTCCGGCCCAAAGTAACCAATTTTGTACACCTACTGCATAAAAAGTTAGGCCAGGAAAGCAGAGCTGCAGAGAGGAGTGCTGAGGAAAACAACTAGAAAAAGAGATTCCGTTAGGCCAAGAAGGGTTCTTTGGGTTCTTCACTCTCAGCCTACTGCGAGTCACATCATGGCCCAGGGTTATTCTATCGTGACGCAGTTCAGCTGGGATTTGCAACTTAAACCTCACATGTCTGGATGCCCTTTCTTTCTTCCTGAGCTATAACACATGAAGCAGCATCTCTCCATAGTCAGCATGAGCTGCAGTCCCAAAAGAAAAGCAGACAGAAAAATAAATTATAATTTACAACCCTGTCAGTGAAAGAGCACCTTAAATTTGTCAAAATACGTGAACAGCCTTGGCTTCAGTTATAGAGATGATCCTTTTGAAAAGTCACAGAAAAACAGAACTGACTACAGAAGACATCCAGAGTGGTCTGACTGATTTGTGTGTTACAGGGTGTGTCTGTGTCTGAACTTCTGGGCAGGGGCTGGACCATGAAGAAATGAGAAGGTGAAAGCTTCCTTAATGGCAGTAATCTTGCCTGTCTACATCTCTGTTGTACCCACACCACCTATAGCAGTGTCTGGATTGTGTGAAGAATGCAATAATAAGGCAATGAATAGAACGATGGATTCACAAGTGAGAAGAGAGCCTAAGATTTCTTAGGTATGGGTTCTGGTCTTTGTCTTTCTGCTTTGTCTTTCTGGCTTCGTTACCTTAAGCAAACTAATGTCCTTTGAGTCTCAGTTTTTGTATATACAGTCTTGGGTCTGGTGGTTGATTTTGAGTTATCATTTATAAGACTTTACCTCAAAAATGGCCATCAATACCAGAGAGGTGGGGCAAAGGCAATGACTATATGCATGCACATCTCCACATCAACACATATTTTGAGCAAAACAATTATATTTTCACTGTTCATATTTCCAAATAAGTTCCATCTGAGTACAAGTTTTCTATGTCTGAATGAAAAAGTTAGGAAACCATTAACTGCTCAAGTTTTGTCACCATTTCTACAAAGAAGAGTCTATCCCTTTCTGATGTTAAGATACAGGAAAGGCAAACATGACCAAACCGCAATAACTAGTTTTTCTCAAACGTGGAATTCCTCACTTCGGATAAGAATGAGTTATTCCTCACTGAGAAAAGAGATGCTCCCACCAGACACACTGTAGAACAGTGTACTGTGTTGGCTGGTACCATAGTTTGGGTGGCAAATTTCCACAAAGGTCCATGCGTTAAAGGGTTGGTCCCCAGAGTGCAGTACCGGGAGGCAGAAGAATATTTTGGAGGTGAGGCCTGGTGGAAGGCCCTTCAGTCAGTGGGTGCACACCTGCAAACTGGATTACCCAGCGCTGGTCCTTCCTGTTCCCCGTGCTTCCTGCTGACAAGGTGAGCACTTTTGCTCTGCTACGTGCTCTTGTCACTGTGTTCTGCCTCGGCCACAGGACCAGAGCCATTGAGCCAACAGGTCATGGGCCAGAACTTGTAAGCGATGTGGCAAAGTGTACTTTTTCTTTTCTTTTCTTTAAATTGAATTCTTTATTGGTACATTTTATATATAGCTCACAATCACACAAGTGTACTGTTTCTAAGGTAATTATCTTGAAGAGCTTGTAACAGCTAAGTAAACCTCACTAACACAGTAGAGATACTTGGCCACATTGTACCTAAAGCTACCATCACGTGTAAGAACAAAAACTCCCCATTCCTATGATGCTTTTGAACTAAATGTCAAGAAACATGATGATTATTATTAGATTGTGTTTAGAATCACCTTACTTGCTACTTACCAAGTATGGAACCATGGCCAGATTTTTCCATCTCTTGGAACCTCCATTTTCCTAACAGTAAAACGGGGATAAAACATCTGCTCCCAGAGTTAAGCAAGGCTTCAGTGAGTGACATTTTCTATCCATTTAGCTCTATTCTTTTGCATATAAACTAGCAAATATTAGTGGTAAGGGTTAGATGGCGGACATAGGTCTTGCCGTGTCCCATGTTTTAACTGCACTGTGGGAAGATGCTGGTGAAGAATCACGAAGTCAGGGTCTGAGAACAACTCAGTTGTTCATCCCTCCTCCATAGATGCTGACAGAGGACCAGCCACTTCTTTCAGGGGAGGGTCAATCAAGCTTTTAGGTGATCATCTAATTTTCCCTTTCTGTTTTCCTAAGAACTTCCCAAGTAAGACAATCCATTCCATTTTGTGGTGAAATATTTGTTCTTTAAGTTTTATCTTTTGTATCCTTCCTCTGTCATTTCATGCACCACTAGTCAAATTCTTTTTTTCTATTAATAGCCCTTTAATGCATAACAAAAATGCGTATAGCCTGAATTTTCTTCGCTCTAAGGTCAGCATCCCTGCTTCCTTCCACTACTCTTCACCCATCATAAATTCTACAGAGACTCTCATGCTGTTTCCCCTCTAATTGTTTATCAATAGGAGACTAGAAGATAGGCCTCCTGACCTTTCCAGTATGGCAGTGGTTCTAACACTGCTGCACATTATGGCTCTTAGAAACCTACAACTTCCTAGATCCCCAACCAGACCAACTAAAATGACATATCTACATATGGAGTCCAGGATGATGTTAGAGATCATAGGTGTCTCCAATGTGCAAGCAGGGTTGAAGCCCCACATGCTGCCACCACCGCTCCTGACCTCAGGTAAACCATTTTGAGCCAAGACCTATATGTAATTTCAGGGCTTGCTTTGTGCAAGAGTAGCATTCACATCCCTCCTGTTGAGGACGCCACCCTCAGAGGGCTGGTACCTGAGACCCTTAGGGTAAGTGACCTGCACAGCAAGAGAGGGAAAACAGATGTACTCGGATTGTTTGACATGTTCAGCATGTTTTCTATTCAGTCAAAGAAATGCCTACAGCTAATTTAAAAGCCAAGAGACAGTGGAAATAACAGCTCCAACTGTTCTGCGCAGGGCATGATGTACCCAGGAAACAGGTCTATTCTCATGGTGCTTAAACAATTATTTATAAACAGTGTGATTAATGAATTCATTTCTGGCTTTTCCTTTAGCAAAAGGAGCTCTGCACCCCTTGACTAAGGAGCAGAGTTCATGTGTAGATATTCGTATCACCTCATTCCCTAAGGGCTCCACCGCAGGAAGCTGCAGGAGCTGGAGAAGGGTGTTATATCCAGATGTGAATGCTTATACAACCACTAAGACAGTCAAACAGAAGAGAAGCAGGGTCAGGGAAGAAAGCACAAGTGTATTCTCACAACCTCTAGCATGTTCCAGAAAATTTACAAGGCTATGAGAACACTGTAGTAAGACTGCACAATTCTTTGGCATTTACCTGGGGGGGGGGTGGCTTCTATGAAATGCCTGAAACGCCTCAGATCTAACTTGTATGACTTGTTGCTACCACTGTCACCTCATGGTGGTCACCAGGCAAGGCTGCGTTTATACCCTGGCTCCCAAGTGGGGACAGTAATTTGCTGTATGGCATACCTGACCAAAGAGAAGCTTCCAGAAAGGAATTTTCTACTCCATTTTGCTATTCAGCCTCAGAGAAGATTATTGCCCTTTGAAGGACATTACAAAACACACAAACTGCCATGTATGTGAGAATCTGAAGCCATTAAGCAAATCAGTGTCACGCTGGGCCGTTCCGATCCATATAACCCAAGGATAGTAATTGTCAAAGTTTAAAAAGCATAAAATTCATCTTGGTAGGAATATCCTTCTCCAACTGCACTCCAGCTCAGTGACATGGGGTCTAAAATCTGCGTTTCTACTAAGCTGCCCAGTGATTCTAAGGTGATTGACATGCTCTCAAAGCGACATACTTTGATGGGCTTTTCTTTTTTAAAAATCTTTAAGTCTTCCTTCCAATATGTTAATTCTTCTTCAGAGGCCACAGAAAAGTGAAGAACATGGCAGAAATTGGCTCCATTTATGATACAGGGAAGATCAGGAAACTTGTGGCTCAAAGAGAATAAAGAACTAAGAATGATATCTGGTTGCACTAAATCTGTGAGGTTCCTAAGTGGCATTTACATGGGTTTATCCAGGAAAACTACGGGTCCCTCTGGACTAGAGCTCAGAGGAGAGCTATGACCCAGAGACAATGATCAGAGAGTCTCAGGCACGAAGGTGAAAGTGATACTGAAATCACAGGAGGTGCCACCACACAGAGTGAGGAGTCGGTGGAGAAGTATCTCTTGAAAACCCACAGCTAGAGGCCATGTGGAGAACAAAGAGGCGGGAGAGGGAATGAAGCACATTGCAGCCGAAGCAAGAGAAAAACCAGGAAATTTCAATGTTGAGAAAATTAACGTGGGAAGTATTATAACAAAGAAATGGGGCCAACCATAAGAGGATAAGTAAGAATTCTACTTTCAGAGTTGAAACTTCTATAAGAAAAAGTCAACCAAAGTTAAAAATCAAGCAGAAGATGGAGAGATGCATTTAAAAATTAGATATACAAGGATTGATACAGAGTATAAGAACAACCATGCAGAAATTAGTAAGGAAAATATGATGGAATTGTTAGTAAAAAGAATAAATCCTTTCAACAAGAGTACAAAATTGCAACAATGTTCTAGGAAGTTAATTTTATGGTAATTTTAAAATTTTAACTTTATCCTAAAATGGAGATACAAGTTAATAAAGCAATTTCACTTTTGATAGTTGTCTCAAAGAAATACTGGCACGTACACAAAGAAATGTGCTCAAGGGTGTTAAAAATAGTAGAATCTGTGAGAGAAAGAATTGCAGACACCTACAAGCCCACTAATGGGTTATAATTAAATAAATTTTAGTTTATATTTTTAGTACAGCAGATTATGGAATAGTTAAAAAAGAATGAGTTATAGCTATATGTTCTCCAGTGAAAAGATCTCCCAAATATGATACAGAAAAGTGCAGATACATTAGTTCTAGTTATATAATATAATAGAACAAAGAGACATGACTTTATATGCTTTTAAAAGTGTTCATAAATACACTGAAGAGATCACCAACTAATGGTAATTGTTCTCTAAGAAAATGATATCATTAACAAGTTAAACATAATTTTTATTTTCACTCTTTTGGTTTTATATTTCTTGAATTCATCTGAACTTTTTTTGACTTCTGGGACTTTTAAGAAAAATCTGAAGTCTTCTTAAGTTGTACTAAGTCAAAACAATTGACTCGGGGAAATAATTTTAGAATGTCTTCATCTATTATCAAAAGTTTCAATTATTGGTTATTTGATATACAGCAGCCAATCAGACAGGCAAAATTCTTGCCCGTGTAAGATTTACCCTGTAGTGAATTCAGGTTTGAAATCATCTTTTCTTTTCTGTGTAGGCTGATCTCTCCATTAGAAATTTCTCATCTTCATGTAATATTGCCCAAACTAACTTTTTGTACTTGCACAGCCTCCTGAAGAAGTACAAAGGCATCTCTAGACAACCACATCCTTGCTCTTGGGTCACCAACAGTAGCAGAAGAAACAACAGTATTAATAAAATCGTCTTTCTTGGGCTGCCCTAGAGTTTCCAAATCCTCTCTATGACTGTCTGTGGCAAAAGCTGCCAGTTTGCAAGTAACTGACTTCTCGTAGCACTGCTGAGGAGATGCTCTCAGTTGTTGACAGCCTGTACTTAGGCAGCAGTGAGTGTAAATAGCTAACGCTCGCTGGGACCCACACACAGGTCCTCCTGCACGTACTCTGGCTGAGATCTCTCTGTGACACTCACAAGGGCATAGAGACGAACAGAGAGCAACGGCCTCTAGGAGCAGCCTTTGAGGCTCCTCCACCAGCTGGAGGCTCCCACTGCGCCGGGCTGCACCACTAGTCTGCCCACACTGGAAACTGAAAACGGAATTCACGCTTGTGTGCAGCCTCGAGACACAGCGTTTGCCTTTCACAGCCACTCCCATTTTCTCTTCTTCTCACACTTATCCAAATGAAAATCCCCCGATTTTCAGCTCGCAAGACAAATGAATACTGTCCTCATTGTAAAAATTAAATGATTAGTTTAGAGAAAGAACTACCTTTTGGCATGCTCATATATCCTGAGGCAAAGAAAATTTGTTATCGATAAGTCATCTTTGCTGCAAGATGAATGTTCCTGTTACATGCAGCTTGTCACAGCCGAAGACAAGTCTAGCCCAAAGAGCCAGAAAGTTCCTAGGGTTAGGAGAGAGGCACCATAACTAGGCACTGAGTGATCACCTCCAAAGTCCCTCCCAGCTCCACCGACATGTGTGACCTTGGGTAAATCACTTGACCGCTCCGGGTTCTTTCATATTTCATTTCCATCTTCAAGTTAAACTATCTGCTATCCCCCTGGGTGGCTTCCCTAACGTATCTTTTTGTCTTAAATTCTTACAGACTGCTACATTATGAAGTCATCCCTGAATTTCTTAGGCCAAGTCAGTGTCCTACGTATTTATAAAGCTATTCTAAATTCCCCATAACTCAATTATATCATTTATCACATGGTATAATTATGGCCTATTTATTATTCTATTTATTTTACTTTATCATATTCTTTAAGGTTATCAGGTAATATACAATTATTATTGGTCCTGCTAATAGTAATAAAATTATTTGTAAAGACAGGAAAACTGTGTCAAGTGCTATAAATACATTATTTCTAATTGTCATAAAAACTATGTGAGAATGCTAATATTACTGCTATTTTTTTTTTTTGAGACAGGGTCTCGCTTTGTAGTTCAGGCTGGCCCTGAGCTCACTATGGAGCCCAGGCAAGCCGCCGCGAACTCAGCAATCCTCCTGTCTCTGCGTCCCGAGTGCTGGAATGACAGGCATGAGCCACCGCGCCCGGCACTGTGGTATGCGGTGTTGATTGTTGGCGGGCGTGAGTCCCCACGCCCAGCATTATATGTGGTTACTGGGGATCAAACTCAGGACCTTGCGCTTGCGGGGCAGGCACCGGAACCACTGAGCTAACCCTCTGGCCCCATTACTGCTATTTTTAAAAAATGATATATTTTTAATTTTTTTATGGTTGAAGAAAATACATGGAAGAGACATGGGTGGTCAGTTGAGGGCCTGAGAGTCATGCAAAAGTTTATTCCACTTTAAGCGTATGCATGCTTGTAATCATTACTCGAAAATAGTACCTTAAATGACAATTGATCACAAGTTTAAGTCCTTATTAGATGTCAGGCTCAGCACTATGTTCTGTACATATATGAGCTAACTTGACCCTCACAAAACCCCGTGATATAGGTTGAGTGATTATAAGTTTTGAAAAATGGTACTGAAGGCTCAGAATGATCTGCCCAAGGCAATGAACTAAACAGACTGGATTTCAGCACAGGTTGATCACTCACTATCCTCTATTCTGTGGTAGAATTTCCTTTTTAGTTCTGGCAAATGCTGTCCATGTCTTCAGGAATAAGGCTCCTGGACACAGACAGCAGGAGCATCACCCCGTCTGAATAGTGCCAAGGACCAAGTTGATTCGCTCCCCAAGACTCACCTTAGCACATGGGTGGACCCATTAATGGTTGTGGTCGAACAGGGGACGGTCTGGCCCAGGATAGAAGGTCTTCGGTAGCGCTCGTCGTCACAGCAGAGGATGATGAGGAAGGCACGTCTGAAAGACTTATTCAAGAAGGCGTAGAGAAAAGGATTCAGCCCCGAATTGATGTAGCCAAGCCAGAGGAAAGCAGTCCACAGCTGCTCGGGGACGGTGTAGTCTATGAAAGGGTCCACTATGTTGGTGACAAAGAACGGGGCCCAGCAGAGGCAGAAGCAGCCCATGATGATGCACAGGGTCTTGGCCGCTTTGGTCTCTGTCCGCATGCGGTGGGTGCTGTGCTGGTCGGCGGCCTGGGGCCGGCCCTCCAAGGGCGCTCCTGCCCGCTGCAGCGTCTGGATCTGGCGGGCGTGCTCCTTGGCGGTGACGTAGATGCGGTAATAGGCCAGCACCATGAGGAGCAAGGGGATGTAGAAGGCCACCACGGAGCAGGTGATGGCGTAGGGCTTGTTGACCATGAAGACGCAGTACGTCGCGTTAGAGTGTGGGCTGAACTTCCTTTTTTCTATCTGACAGTGGGAGGGAGAGAGAAAATGAGGAAGGGAGGGAGACGGATAGGGAAAGGAAAGTAGAAAAAAATGAGGAAAAAAAGAGAAGAAAAAAGAAACAAGTAAGAGAGGAAAACAGGGAGAGAGGAAAAAGGGAAAAGAAAAGACTGATCAGCAAATCTTTCTTATAATCTTGTATATATCATAGAATTTTGGTGGTAGAAAAGAACATGAACCTATTCCAGGGTTCAGAAAGCTGCGTACAACAAGGGGGGACTGCAGGCCTCAGGAACGAACAGAAACAAAGTGGAGATGATCGTTCTCCATTCCATTCACTCACCAATAGAGGACCTCTGTCTTTTCTGCTCACATATATGGAATCAGTGTCCTTAACAGGATGTCTGTGAGTCAGTAGCATCACAACCAGGTGGTGCTTACTGGAAATGCAGAGTCCCAGTCCCACACACAGGCACTGGGTATAATAATAAGGCTCTGGATAGCGAGGCTTAGGTTTTTGCATCATAAACAAGCTGGTTGGCTGATTGGCTGGTTGAGTTAGTTATTAGCCAGCAGTTCGGGCTGGCCCTGAATTCACTATGTGTCAGGAGCAATCCTATTGAAAAAATTAACTGGACAGTTGGGACTAGGACTGGGCAGGCTTTCCTGCCTGAAGACCAGCTAGACCATGTGGAGGAAGAGAGAACTGAGGATTTGACTCTTTCTCTTCATCTCTGGGAACAACAAAGACCCAGATGGTAACACGAGCTGTGAGGCTCTAGGGCAGAACTATAGTGGGATCTTCACCTACAAAATTCCTTGTTGTTCTAGGAGGTACAAACACGCTGCCCTCTGAGTGACCTGTTATATTTGTTGCTCCTGAGATGCCAAAATGACTGCCCTCTGAGAGACCTGTAACAGTGCTGGGTCCGGAGGTACTGAATAAACAGTGTGGCAGACATTCTCCTTCATTGTATCTTAATCATCTTTTTGTGTTAGTTTTTGCTTTGAATTCTGTAACCCATCTGGAATTAATTTTCCATATTGTGTAATGTCAGAGACAAGATTAAATTTTTCACTTGTGATAGTGAGTTGTCCCACTGGCATACACAGGAAAGGACACCCTCACCCAGCTATAATGCAGTGTACCTTTGGTCATAAACAGGGAATTATATGTGTACGCTTCTGTGTTTGAAAGTTATTTTGTTTTCTCAAAAAATGTATTAATCATGCTATTTTAATTACTGTAGCTATTAATTTTGTGTATATGGTAACAAATGTCTCTGAACTATGGGCCATCTCAAAGATTTCTGTGGCTACTCTTCCGTTTAAAATTTTTTTAATTAATTTTTATCTTTATTGATACATTGTATATACACATCATGATCAATATTGGGTCCTTGGCTATGCTTGTATCTCAATATTTCTATGTAAAATTTACAAGTAGCTTATCAAATTTCTTAAAAATTTTCAAGGATTTTGACTGTAGTTAGATAAAATGAGTGAGGAAAACTGACGTCTTTGCAATATCTTCCAATGTTTTACAATGATACTTGCCAAAAGTTTTTTCTTCCTCTTCCTCATCATTGCTCTCTACTTAATTGAAGAATTTCCTTTCTAGTCTTGGTTTAAGAAGAATTTTTCAAACCATTAATGGATATTAAATCTTGTGGATTCATTTTTGGCAGTAGTGAGATGTTCATGTGAGTTTTCTCCCTTCCTTTCATTAATGCAGCAAATAACAGTGATTTCATTACATTACTGGAATAAATGTGCCTTGTCCGGGTTCTGTGACACAATAGCTTCCTAAGATTGAAGGGCTTTTCTCCCAACTGTGAACGCTGCCTGCTGGTAGCTTGATAATGCTGATATTCTCTATTAATAACCCTTGACTGAAATTCCTCCCAAAGTCCCTTCCTATTCTTGAGGTCCACTCATACTCTGGGTGAATGGACACATGAATAATGATATGGAAAAATCATATACACATATATGATATACAAACAGAAATTCATTTTTATTACCTGTGTTCATAATTAGTATGCTGTCATATAAGATTAGAGTATATGTTCCTATTGATGTCATGAAATATCGCTATTTCAAAAATACTACTTGCATTGAATTTTATTTTATCACTTATAATAGTAGAGCTATCCCAGCTATTTTTCATTTTTACATATATGTAATAGTAACTTTTCTGTCACTTTATATGTATGGGCAACCCTTCAAGCAACCATATCTGCATCTTGCTTTGACTCAGTCTGACAATCTTCATCTATTTATAGCAGATTGTCTTTGAAGAATTTATTGAGTTAATATTTACTGTAATAACTATCTGATTTACATTTATATTTTCTTACTTTTAAAATTTATCTCTCATGGGTTTTGCACCTATTTTTCTTCCTATTTTTGGAATAATCAGTTTTTAGTGTTATTCCTCTGGGATCTTATTGGGTTATATATGCATTGAATATATTTACAGGTTAAAATTTAATTCAGTCTCCTTAATACATTTACCACTTCTTTGGCAATGCAAAAAATTTTATACACTTTATCTCTATCCACCCCTTTCCTTCCTTTGATGCTGTTTTAAATCTATTTTAGTATATGTGCTGCCGAAGCGAGCACATTAAATCTATTTTAATTATACCTGTATTTAAAAACTCACAAAAGTCACTAGTATTAATATAAAAACTCACTAGTATTAATATAAGTAGTTAATATTCTTTATCTTACTAATGTGCTTACCATTTTCAGTGCTCTGTAGTTTTCTACTTCATGATATTTTCATATAGGTTCTTTTTTTATTTCCAGAAAAATTATTCCTTAAAGAAACATTAGAATAAACTTGCCACTGAAATTTTCTCTCACATCTTATTTGACTAAAAATATCTTTAGTCCATCTTCCTTTCTGAAGAATATTTTAATTGGACATAGAACTCTAAGTAGTAAGTTCTTCTCGTCATTTTAAAGATGCTAGTCCACTATCTTCTCATTTCTATCATTTCATTGCAGAGTCAGCTTGTAAGTCTTGTTTCCCCTTAAAATTTAATTGATGTCTTTTTCTCTAATTGTTTCTGAGATTTATTTTCTTGGATTTGATTTTTAGCACTAAAAATGAATTTTCAAAATATAGTCTCCTCCATTTTCAATTTAACTTGCTGAAGGTTCATAAAATTTCTTGAATCTGCAACTGACAGCTTTCACTAGGTCCTTTCACCTGTGTCTACTATATTATGAAATTCATCATTACATGTACTCCACTTACTATAGTTATTAGCTCCCAAACTTTTCTTGGAGAGTCTTGTTCTCTAGTGAAGTTCTTTGTGTTGTTCACTTTCCTTCTAATGATATGGAGTAATTATTTGAAAGTCCTCGTCTAGGAACTCTGCTATCTAGAATGTCCACGAGGCTGTTTCTGTTGTCTTTTTATGTTCTTCTTTCATCTCTTTGACCCGTTTATACTAATGTCTGGTGACTTTTGACTAAATGACAGGCATCATGTGCAAAAATTTCAGGAGCTCTGCGTTCTAGTGGCCTAGCAAGACGGAACTTAATTTTCTTCTGGTAGGCAGACAGAATCTGGAAGTAAAGCCTCAATCATGTGCAGGCTGTGTTTAGCGTATTTCAGGTAGCTTCCTCTGGAAAGTTTCTCAGGTGTCTTTGTTGGAGCCCTGGAAACATGGAGCCCTCTGCCTCATGAGCTCTCATGCTGACTTAATTTCTGTCTTCCTGGAGTCAGGAGACTGCTGAAGTCACTGCTGAGTCCCTGCCTCCCAACACTTGCTTCCAGCACAACTGCGTGATTGTTTTCATTTTGATTTTTGCCCCTAGTTCAATATAAATGCTTCAGGAAAAAACTGTTGGCTGAAGTTTAGTTTTGGATCTTTAAAGTTTCCATCTCTTGGGAACTC
>PVIC010008143.1:0-16746 GCA_004025085.1 Thryonomys swinderianus
TCTGAGTAGCTGGATTGCAGGCATGCACCCCTGCACCCCAAGAGATGTTTTGCTTGCCATACTAGTGTGGAAGAGAAAGGAAATACTGGCAGCCAGCAGTCCTGTTAGCCATCTTGCAATGAACAATTCAGCCTCAACCCCAAAGATTTATGTGATCAAAGATACCAGTGTTACTGACACAGAAAAAGTGATCTAGAAAATAATTTTTGTAACCTCCAGGTTTTCAGGCTTATTTTGGACTTAGCAATATAAAAAACCCCACGAGGATAAAATGTGTTTTCCTTCCACAACAAAACAAATCCATCAATTAAAAAATGTGGCCAGGAAGGATGAAGTCCTCATAATGATACCTGAGACATTCTTTTGCTTTGTAAATGGAAGGAAAATTTAAGATTGGCCAGTGATATGTATAAAACACGTAAGTCTGAAAGTTAAGTTTTGTTGAAGAAAATATGAGAGGAGACAGAAGAGATAATAAGGGAAAACAAGATGAAGGAGAGAAGACAGATACCCTGTGATGGAAGCAGCAATTAGAATTGGAAGCTACTTTGCTTATCCAAATAACCCAATGAGCTCAAAGTAGGAGTGAAAACTATGTCAATGATACAACAGTCATATTCTGTCTTATCACCTGAAGCCTCAGAGTAGCATTACGGAGTGGATAGCAGAATGCCAGTTTTCAAGATTAGAAAATCAGGTGGAAGACGTGAAATGGTTTGGCCAGATGGATTTCTTGGATTCCGCCAAGCAGTCTGAACCTGGAAGGAGAGACACGTAGACGAAAGAACATTGAGGGATTGTTCTTGGCAGTGGGTGTGGGAACTTAACTATTTGGTAGTCCCCAGACAGTGTGGCAGTGCTGGCTGGGTATGTGTGTGTGTGTCTGGGAGCGCTGATGTCGGCTTCTGTGCTTTGAGAAGATGCACCTGTTAGGAAGGTGGTCATGGTCACACAGCCTCCATATCTCTTCCCGTTGTCTGGCTTGATTCACCAGCATGTCTATCATGTCAGTAAATCCTCATATATTTCCAGTCATAATATCTTTTCGCCTTCCATTAGCCAGAGCCAGTACCGATGCTTTGAAAACATGAAGCCATTCGGGTTGGAAGGGGTAGATGGATAGGAGGGCTCTTTAGTGTTATGTAAGTCAGAAATGGGGATGAAATTTGAAGATAAAGTAAGGCTCTCCACTTGTCTCAGCCCATTTTATGCTGCTCTAATGGAATAACACAGACTAGGTAATTCACAACAAACAGAACTGTATCTGGTTCGCACTTCTGCAGACAAGGAAATTGAAGAGGGGCGGTTCACCTGGCGAGGGCCTTCTTGACGCCTGGTAATTTGTACACACAGAAGGCACTGAGCAGGAAGGTGAGCAATAAGACAAACAGCCACACTCACGCTTTGTGGGGACCACCACTGCAGTGAATACACTCCTGATGATGACATCAGTCCAGCCACAAGGCCCAAACCTGTAGCCTAATCACCTCTTAAAGCCCTGGCTCTCAACACTATTGCACTGGGGCTGAAGTTTTCAACACGTGAACTTTGTGAGACACGTTCAGACCTCAGCACTCTCTTACCTGTCCCATTCCAAGGACTTCTGTGACTGTGGGGTGTTTCCGAGGTAGAGAAGCAGCAAACCTGTGGATGAGGGAGAGAGAGCCGGGGCAGGGGAAACTATAGAAGCACAGAGTGTTCTTCCCCTAGCATCAGTCAGTTTATATTGGCTGAAAGCAGAACATTTAAACTTTGTGTTTTAAAATTTGATGTAATGGGCTTCAGGTATATTTTTCCAAAATTCTTGTTCTTGCTTCCTGCTTAGGGTCCATGTCTCAGCTTAAAGATTCAGATTCCTTCCTCTGACTACCCGAAGTCGGCTCTTTGATGTCCCTGTCTCTTGCCACAAATCCTATTTTATTTTCTCGATAACACTTTCCATCCCCAGATCTTTTTGATTATTATTTGTTGATGTGTTTGTCTCCCCCACCACGCTCTCCAGCCCGCTTCCAACTGTGTCTTTAATGTCTGGAACAGTCTTGGCATGAAAAGAGTGTTTTTTGGACGCAGGGATCAGTGGAGGAAATGCAA
The DNA here is from genome assembly GCA_004025085.1 of Thryonomys swinderianus. NCBI lineage: Eukaryota > Metazoa > Chordata > Mammalia > Rodentia > Thryonomyidae > Thryonomys > Thryonomys swinderianus. The sequence goes on from PVIC010008143.1 coordinate 2,092, forward strand.
ACCCCTTAGCCTTTCATATGCTCTCTCTACTTTCAAAATAACTGAAACTCCTGCATTTTTATATTCCTTCCATGGAGTGGGGGAGGCTTTATTTAGTTGGAAGGATACCCCAAATGTTCTAAAAGTAGAGTCTCAAAAATTGAAGAGATAAGGCATCATACTACCTATAGTTTTTTTAAAATTAAAATCAAAGCACTATTAAAAGTGTTGAATTATACAGACATTTGAGCATATGGCAAAGGTTCATATTATTTTTTAATTTTTTTTTTTTTGAGACAGGGTCTTGCTTTGTAGTTCAGGCTGGCCCTGAGCTCACTATGTAGCCCAGGCAAGCCTCAAACTCAGCAGTCCTCCTGCCTCTGCCTCCTGAGTGCTGGGATTACAGGCGTGAGCCACCACACCTGGCTAAAGGTTCATATTTTGTAAAACACATATTTTAATGTGTAGGAAAATATCTTCATGTAAACTATGCAGAAAGTGTTTGCAGACCATATACTAGATACATGCCCTGTGTTAATACTATACAGTGGAGTGAGCAATGTCTTTATCCATACAGTTCATCTGGGGTCCAGATAAGAAAGCTATTCAGGACTCATGGGTGACTTAGTTGAGGGAAGAGGGTGGATGTGCAGGAACATGTGCCCAACAAGGAAAACAACACATATGAAAAGAAGTCTCATGGGGACGTCAGGTTAGAGTGGCTCGTGCTGACCACACTGTGCAGAACTGAAGTCAGCTGGTGAGTCCTTGGCCATGAGAGTCTACTCAACCAATTCCTCTACCTGAGTTTCTCCTCCCGTAATTACAACCCTTGTGTGTCTAAGTCCTTTCAACTAATTCACAGCCTAAATACCATTTCTTCCAGCACATCTTTCCTGATCTTTCAGATAGAAGAAACATCTCTATCGTTCATAACCCATTGTTTATTGCTTTATTTACAGGCTGTCACAGAAGGTTGTACAAATTGTACACCACACAACTTACCCAACCATAAATGGCGACTCTACTTGTATTGAACACATTTACTTTCAAACACACCGTAACTAACTAAATGATTTGTAAGCATCTTGAAGGTGCAGTGCCCAGTGATATTTCCCATATGCTCTTTTTTGCCAAAAATGTTCTGCTGGATTACTAATAACAGTTGTCTGTACTAGTAAGAGTTTGGTATGTTCATGATATGTTAGTTCTGTATGAAACATTTAAGAAAACCTATATATAATATATAAAGTGGGAACAGATGAGAACTTGTTAAACATGTGTTTTCTTAGCCAGGTTTGGAAGTGGTGGACTAAGAAACTGACAGTTCCCTACTGTGAAAATCAGTTCATTCAGCTGTTTTCAAATTTTGAGATTCACTTTGTGTGGCCTCGTGACTATTTCATGACATCAAAGGGTTCACAAAAGCTCAATCTCTTGGAGTCTCTATAAATTTCATTATTCTTGGCAACTTCTTAACCGAGTTGTTTTTATTAAGAGATTATTCCAGTATGTGATTTTTTGAGCTATTAAATTATCAGGAGTGCTTAACGCTGAATGAGTTGGTATCACAGGAACAATTCTATTCTTTTCTTTTTTTAAATAGCATAACAGTCATTTGGACTGTACATATGTTAACCAGAAGACCAACCTGACTTTGACTTGTAATTGCTTTCCTGATGTCTATACTAAAAAATTTGCTTCTCACCACCATCTGGTGCCATTAATCTCTGAAGTTTTTAGGCAGTCTATGCTAAAGTGTGTGTGTGTGTGTGTGTGTGTGTGTTGAAAAACATCTATATTGGGGGAATTATTCTTGAAAATGCCTTTAGCAATTCAGATCTCCCATTGTTACTCTATTACATTTCAGTTAGAGCATCAGGGTTATAATTGTTTAGAAGTGTGATTATACATCACAGAATTCTACTTTCACAGCTTTTCCATGCACATATAATTTGTTCACTCAAAAATAAAAATCCCTCCTAATCTCCTCCATCTGGGGGGGACTTGCGAGCCTCCGGAAAACCCCTCCCCAAGGGAGATCATTACAAGCCCAGGAACTTCCATTCCTCATTAATATCTGAAGTAGCAGCACCAAAGGCCACTGACAACATAAATGTCATCTAGGGGCAGCAGCATATTAAGTTCAGACAACCTCAGTTAATTCCTTAAAGGCACCTGCCTAAGGAAACGAGAAGCCCCACAATGCGGCACTAACGGGAAGAAGCAAAGGAAATGGAGTGTTGCCAGACGGCCTTGTGAAGGCTCTGTATCTGCAGTAGCAGTGTGGAGAAACAGAGGCACCCATCGGTGTTATGGCCATCATTTACATTGCATTCTGTACTTTCCAATAAAGTTTATATTTACCAATTTAAAATGTTTTCTTCCTTTTTACCCTGAGCAGTTATAATTTTTTAATCATCCATTTTCATCTTACAACTCAGAGCGGTGTCTGCTGCATTCCCAAGAGATAGGCTACTTGGGACTCAGTAAATCTTTCGATCTCAGCAGTTGCCCTGAAATCGAAACTGCTAGTGTAATGGATTTTACCAAATTTGGAAAGGTGTTACCTGCTCTGAGAAAAAAGAATCCAAGCTTAGTAAAGGCTGAAGTTTTACTTCAAAGGGATTAAATATCTTTCAAAGAAAATAAATAGTAAACAAAAGACAAAGTCAACCAGATTTCTATGTGGTCTCAGTTTAAGGGTTTAGTCACACAACAATAAACATTTTTACTTATGTTTTTTCCTATAAGTATAGAGATAATCATTGACTAAATTTGAACTGAGATGTCACAACAGAAGTGCTTCTGTATTTTCTGTCTTTCCACGATTACTAATTCATTTCTCTAAGTCACAACATTACAAGTGAATTTGTAGCACAAATGTACTCTGTATATTTAAAACAATTTAAAAACAATTACAATTAATAAACAATTTGAAACATAGGTAGACCTATGTTTTAAAGAATAGGTATACCTGGGCTGGATATTTAGCTCAGTGGTTCCAGCACCTGCCTCACGAGTGCAAGGTCCTGAATTCGATCCTGGTAACCACATACAATGCTGGGCATGGTGCCTCACGCCCACCAGCAATCAATACCACATACCACAGTGCGGGGTGTAGTGGCTCACGCCTGTCATCCCAGCACTCGGGAGGCAGAGACAGGAGGATTGCTGAGTTCAAGGTTTGCCTGGGCTACACAGTGAGCTCAGGGCCAGCCTGAATGACAAAGCGAGACCGTGTCTCAAAAAAAAAAAAAAAAAAAAAGAATAGGTATACCTATGTTTTAAATTGAGACTATGTTTTAAATTGAGAAGCAGTATTTCCATGATGTAGAAATAAGTCTTAATAGTTAGACTTTCTTTTTGCAAAGTGTTTTAAATGCTTTTGTTTGTTTGCTTTATTTTTGTTTTTTGAGACACGGTCTCGCTTTGTAGTTCAGGCTGGCCTTGAGCTCACTATGCAGCCCAGGCAAGCCTGGAACTCAGCAATTCTCCTGCCTCTGCCTCCCCAGTGCTGGGATTATAGGCATGAGCCATCACACCTAGCACTGTGGTATATGGTACTGATTGCTGGTAGGTGTGAGTCACCACACCCAATATTGTTATATGTGGTTACCAGGGATCAAACTAGGGACCTTGAGTTTGCTAGGCAGGTGCTAGAACCACTGAGCTAACTCTCCGGTCCCCTGTTTTAAATGTTTTTAAAAAGTGTTTCTGGGCTGGAGATTTAGCTCGGTGGTTCTGGTGCCTGCCTTGCAAGCTCAAGGTCCTGAGTTCAATCCCTAGTAACCACATACAATGCTGGGCGTGGTGACTCACTCCCACCAGCAATCAATACCACATATCCCAGTGCCGGGCGTGGTGGCTCACGCCTGTTATCACAGCACTCGGGAGGCAGAGACAGGAGGATTGCTGAGTTCGAGGCTTGCCTGGGCTACATAGTGAGCTCAGGGCCAGCCTGAACTACAAAGCAAGACCCTGCCTCAAAAAAAAAAAAAACAGTGTTTCTAACATGGTAGATGCAGTTATAGGTGAGTTAGAATTTTAGATTTTAATTATTTTTTAAAATTTTTACTTGTATCTTATTAGTACTTGTTAATGTTACACAGAGTTTACTTTAAAAAGCTGACACCTATATTTAACATAGCTTATTCAGTTTTAATCCTAGTGGTCCCCTTTCTCTTTCCTCTATTCCCTCTTATCCCTTTCTGTCTCCAGAAATCTCCCTCCTGGTTCCTTAACCTCTCTCCTTTATTTTATTTTATTCAATCTTTTTTTTTTTTTTGGTTTCTCGTACAGGAGGAAAATGCAAATGAACTGACTAATGCTTCCCAAAAGAAGTTCAAAAGCCCAAACTGTATATAAAAAATGTTTAACATCTCTGGCCTTCCGAAAACTACAGGTTAAATCTCTATTGAAATTCCACTTCACTTCAGTCAGAATGGTTATTCTTGTGAAAATATGAGGGAAAAAAACCCACCTTCCTACATTATTGGTGGGGATATAAATTCACATAATCACTAAAGAAATTGGTATGGTGATTTCCTAAAGGACTAAACATAGAAATACCATTTGACCCAACAACTCTTAGGAATATTCCCAAAAGGATTAAGAAGAGCTCCATAATACAATGGTATTTCCATTCCTATGTTTGTAGGAATGCAATTCATGATGGTTAAGCTGTAGAAATAGCCCATGAACAGAAAAATAAATAAAGAAAATGTGATATGTATACAAGTGGAGGAATACTTGGTCATCACCGAGAATATTGTCATGTAATTTGTAGAAAAATGGATGCAACTAGGGACCATTATATTAAACAAAGTTTCTAGACTCAGAAAGTTAAATACTGCAGATTTGTGTATGTCACTCAAGTAACAAAGTTTTCACCTGAGAGATAGAGGAGGCCAGAGGTCACAGAAAGAGTGGAGGAAGGGAGAGGAGAAGAAAACAAAGAGAAAGAAGGGAGAAAACTAAATGCTAAGTGGTTATGTTATCTTAAGTACCGAGGTTCTTAATGCCCTCCTGTTTTCCCTAGCTTAATGATCTAACAAGGATGAGACACAGATGTACCCTAGTTCCTGTAGTTTTTAGAGTTAAATGTCTCTTACGCCATCTTTTTCAGTGATAGTGGATTTCATTAATGACAGTTCGGTATCTTCTCCTCTATGAACACTGGGTGACAAGGGCTAGTAATGGGTAATGAGTTGTTTCATAATAGAAGTTTATGATAACCTTAGCCTCATAAAGACTTCCTTATACATTTGAGCCATTTATGAAAATATGTGAAGAAATTACAAACCTGCTGTATCTAGGAGAATGGTAGCTGTCAGCGTGGCATTTTAGAACAGCCTGTGGGCTTCTGAGCATGACTTCTGTGCAGAAATGAAAAGATGTGGACGCGTAGCTCTGTGTGCAGTCGGTGGAATGTTGCAAATTAAAGCAAAGTCGAGGGTCATTAAAATCAGAGCCTGTTACTTTGCTCATCACTAAACCTGAGGTTTTTTTTTTTATTGTGGTGCTTTGCCATCATAAATTCCAACCCTACCTCCATAAAATCTTATGAAAGTATTTTTCCCACTGGCTTTTTCTCAGAAGGCATTCCTCATGTTGTAAGCTACCTATAAAGTCACCTTCTTCTACAGTTAGGCTGTGCTGCATTGCTGAATTTTTTATGTGCTTTCCTGGACCCAATCCTTGACTGGCCAATTGAGTGAGAAGCCAGGAAGAGGGAGCAGAAGAGAATAATGTAAATGACATGCTGCTGACCTTGATCAGCCCTTTGAGTCCTACATGCTGTCAGAGACACCATCAGAGCTTATACTCTAGCTAGGCAAGATGGCAGAGATCTACTTGTCTCAGAAATTTTCTGATATTCTTGCCTGAATATCACTTTCCAATACTGTGACTCTGAAAGTAAAGCTGTTTGTATTTAAGGGAAACAATTTCATGGATTCTTAGTCTTTCTGGAAGGAGATATAATATTGAGACTCATCCTGGTGTTATTATTATACTGGGATATAAAGCCCTGCTAAAAAGACTCCATTGCCCAATCAAAATTTTGTCTTTTATAAAAACATCCCTTTAATTGTTCAATCAGTTTGTATTGTAGAAATCTGGAATCTCTTTGTGAAATGTAGTATTCCTAAGTGGACTTAAAATTAAACATTTTGCTCATATAATTACAGGAGGATTACATTAGAAATCATAATAGCTGTCCAACGCATTCATCCTTTGATACTTGGTGCTTTCTATGTGTTCTCATTTATTCTTTACATTAACCTTTTGAGTACAGAAGTTATTACTCTAACACAGATGGAGAAGCTGAGCAAGATGAAGTAACATGTTGAGTTTCATGTGGCTGAAATGGAATTCAACATCTGTCCAATCTTGAAGCCTATGACCTAGTCACTAACTTAACCTCAGACATTTACTCTGAAATGTAGACTTGAGGAAATTATATGATTGTCTCAGAAAAGAAGATACTTCTGAAAATAGAAAAGAATGTTGTAGAATTTAATTTCTAAAGTTTTAAGGTAAAATATTTATGTTTCTGTGGATTAAATGTGTACCTCTGAACTTTATATATTGAGCCCTAATCCTTAATGTTTGGAAGGGGTCTTGGGGAAGTAGTTAGGTCATTAGATCTTGGTCTCACAGAAAAGGATTAGATTCTGGGGCTGGGGCTATACAAGTTCATAGTCGGTGTAAGGCAGTTTTCTAGCATGATGAAGGTCCTTCTGTCCCGTGCAGATTTAGAGAAAATATGGCCATTTATGAAGCAGGAAGTGGACCTCATCAGTCGTACAATCTACAGTGGCTTGAACTTGATCTTCCCAGTCTCCAAAACTGCAAGGAAATGAGTGTTTCTTGTTTAATCTGTCATCAATGGTATTTTTGTTATATCATCCCTGAGTAGACTAAGATAGTACTCATGCATTTTCCCAATGATGTGCATATAGTAGCAAGAAAAATAACTATAGTGGTCAGTTCACACTTTGAAAGTCTTTTAAATAAGAAAATATCACAAGATTCTCAACCTGAAAAAATATACTGGGGTGACCAAGAATCTAGTCACATTTAAAATGTCTCAGTGCTCTTTAACTATTTTGAAGTGGCTATTTTTGTATTACTATAAAGATGCAAATAGAACATAGTCAGTAGTCATGAAAGTCCTGATGCTTCTAGGAGAAAGCTTCCTTTACTATCATTGTGTGTAGTAAAGAACAAGGCATATTGAAACCTTTCAGTGCCACTGATGAAATAAGGGCAAATATCTTTTGAGAACTTCATTCATACTAGACACTCATTTAATGCTCACAAAACTCTCCAAAGGAGATATGCTCAAGATGATACACCTGAGACAAAGTTATACAACATTGCCAAAGTGATACTAGGGTGTGACTGAGACATATGATGAATGTTTTAAATTTTAAAAATTTATGGTGGTAAAAGACACATTGCCATCATCCCTCTTCAAAATCCTTGTGCTCACTCTTATCCTGTCATTCTTGCCACTTTCTGAAGCTCTTGAAGTCCTCTTTTGTGGATGTGATGAAGAACGTGGTGGGAGAGTTGCAAAGGAGATGGCACCGAGCACGTCCTAAAAGATGAATATTTGCTCTCAGAAATGTTATATTTGGAAGAGACTTTAGAGACAGTGTCCCTAATTCTCTCATCATGATGTCGAGGACACTGCAAACCAGAAACGTGATATGATCTTCCAAGGTCACGCTCTGCCATCTGTGACCTCCATCCTCACTTCATTTCTAAACCTGAATGCTTGGTTGGTGCTTCTTTCAAATAGTTTTGACAAACTGCCCTGATGCGGTATTAGTAAACTTATATCTTACAGACACTGCCAAGAGGCAAATCAAAATAGCAGTTAGTAAAAATCATTCAGTAAGAGTAATGCTGAGTAGGCAAGTCTGGTGTAGAGTTTGACAGATTTAATGCCAAGTCAGGTTTGGAAGAGAAGGAGCAGCAGATGGAGTTTTGTGCTGCTAATGACAGTAGGTGGGAAACAGGTGATAGCTACCAGATGGTCCCCATAACCAGAAAAGACCACCAGCATCACATTTCCCAGGGCTTCATTCCCAAGTACCAAGATTTAGTTCATTGAAATAAAATGAAATAAAATAAAAAGTAAATAAATAAAACGAGTACAAGCTACTTATAAGGTATAATGCTGGCTGCCATGAAAAGAAAGTTTAAAAATAAGGCTATGCTTTACATAAGCTCAAGGAGATAAGAAATGTAATGCCAATATAATAAGAGTCCAAGGGAAACAGAAAACATTCATGGGAACAGTGGCATTTAAGGTGAGGCTGGTCTAGGAGGGTCAGGAAGCCAAAAAGCAAAGAAAATATTCAAGATAAACAGAAGCTCAGAGGCAGGCAAACGTCGGAGACGATGCTCTTGATTGTGAAGGGTCCAGTAGGGTCACGAGCAGGCCCACACATTGTGACGCGGCAGAGGCCCCTGCGTCGCTGAACCGCCATATGCGGTTGGGAAACTCCTCTCACCTTCCGGTTTGTTTCTACAATGAAGTAGTTCCTTCAGGTTCCTCTAGGCTTGGGGTTAGTAATCTCTAATCTAGAACATTTTTACATTTCTAAGACTAATGTCCCCCCAAGTATTGTAAAATTAGAGCATAAGGCAGATTTTAAGTGCCATATATAATATTTATGTATGATTCCATAATTTAGAAAAACTATATGTAGAGAAATATATGGGAAGAGATACTGATTTGCATTTTGTATTTATAAAATTTCTGTTTGAAGTTTTTAATATCAGTGAAAAACATGTACCACGTTGTATAAAAATTAATGCATTTTCATTGCTGTGCAACGTTTTCAATTTATATGTATTTTGCAGTTTATATCACAAAATAATTGTGCTTGTGTTGCTGTAAAACTCATTTAAGGATTCATTTATTCACTGAACAAATATTTATATAGTGCCAACTGTGTGCCTTGCTCTAGGAAGGAAAGATAAGTTGTAAACACAGTGAACAAAAATCTTTACCCTGTGGAGCTGACATGAGAAAAGACTGACAACAACAAATGATAATTAAATGATATAGAGCAATAGTAGGTTATAAATGGTAGAGAAAAGATAGAGTAGAACAAAAAATACTGGGTAGATAAAGGGCAATGTATTAGATGATGTGGCCGAGATGACGTTTTATCAAAATTTTTGAATTTTTCAGAGGTGAAGGAATGAGCCAAATGAGTGTCTTAAGGACATGAATATTGTGCTTCTTTCCCATTGAGTATAATTAATGTTCCTGCATCCTAGGTTTTTATATGCTCATCCCCAGCAGAAAAGAACACATTAGAAAAAAGCTTGGATTTCATGCTGATGTTCACAATACGGGGAACACAGATATGAGTGTCTTCCTCGCCTTCCCCTCATAAGAAATTGTAGTAGGTTCTATCTGGGACACAACTTGAAATGTTGGAGGGATTTCTGGGAAGATGATGGAATAATAAGAAGCAATGAATCAACTTCTCCAAAACTAGAAATCAAGACACTGGAAAATAACAATTTGGAGAAGAACAAAAAAGAGGGAGGTGTCACCCCCGAACCCAGGAAGAATCTGATGAGAAAATTGGAGTCTATAGAGAAACTGAAATGCAAAAAGTAAGGGCAATCTGCACTTTCTCCCAGCTCTTGGCTCGTGACAATGGAAAGGAAGATCAAATCTCAGAGACATAAAGGAGGATTCCAGAGGTTTTCAGGGAGGAATGCACCAGTGGCATGGAGCTGTGGACGCCATGCACTACATTAGCTGGTGAGTGGCTCCAAGCCAACATTTGCAGTATCCTCCAGATAGGGCACCTGAACAGATGCCATTTTAAAGAGCGGCCAAGTGAACCAGAGACTCAGAGCAGCTGCAGGTTAGCTTCATCTCAGGGTCCCCAGTATTAAACTCCCAAAATCACTATGCGAGAGACAACCACAGAAGACATGCATGGTCAGGGAGCTGTGGTCAAACCAGCCTGAGACACTCAGGGTGCTATAAGCTAAATAACTCAAGCCTTAGCCTCCTGGCTAGAGGCTACCCTAAATTTCTGTGTATTTGAAACTGCAGCAACTGGCACCATGCTCCAAACCTACTCCTGGCTTTTGGGGATTATCCAGCCTGGGTCTGGGCTCTGATCTCCTCCCTTGTCTACCAGCAGAAACAGAGTCCCATCATCAACTGGGTAATGTTATAAAACTGCACATCACATAAGACAACTAGAGGCTTGAAATAACAGAAAAAATTTTTTCTTTGCTTTGAACAATTTTTCATTTTGTTTTTGTCTTTGCTTATTTTTGCTTTTTTGTGTATGAACGTCATTCTTAGTCTTTTGTTCTTGTTTTTCCTTCTTTTCTTTCCTCCTGTTTTCTTCACCAGTTTTTTGACACTTGGGTAATCTTTCTTTGTCCTTCAGCTTTGCTTCTCATCACTTTTTCCTTTGATCTATTTTTCCTTTACCCTTTAAAATGTTCTCCCCATAAGATAAAACCACTCCATTCAGTGGATACTTACTTATATAATTTTCTAATTTGTCTTAGATTTTGTAATAAGTATACATCTTTTACCTAGGGTCAAGGTGGCAAATTACTAATCACAGTTTGTCATTTTCCAGCCTGTGTTGATGCTCTTGGTACAATTGATTGTAGAACTTTATCCAAGGTGACATAGTTGTGATCAATTGATCTTCTCTGTATTACAATATCTAGATTATCTGGGGGTCCCAAACAATACTACAGCTGAGTACAAAAGAACTGGGTGCTATGACAAGGAAACTGCAACCTTTCATCCCTAATAAACAGAAAAGGCAGGATCTTGGGATAGGCTCAAAAGCCAAAAGCAAACTATACCTGGAAGACATCTTTGAAAAGTCATCATTTCCTTAAGAGGCCTTGATACCACTAATAAATCTACTTATCATAAACAATTTATAAGCCTCAATGCAGAAAACAAAGAACAAACAAAAACAATAAAAAATGAGAAAACACAGAAGCAAGATGTGACCAACACCACCAAACCACCCATGGCCAATCCAGTGAGCACTGAGGTGTAAGAAAACAAAAGCTTCTCAGCTGAACTATCTGAAATGGAGTGGCAGAAGTAGCAAAACATATGAGTAAGTCATTTGACAAAACCAAAACAAATAATTACATAATTAAGGAGATGGTGACTGTAACAAAGGAAATGGCTAGTAAAATCTAGAGTAGCTACAGATAAAAAAAAAATGAGGAGCCCCACAAGGAAAAGAACTGGATGCCATAATACAGACTCAAACAGATATCCAGGAGATTAAAAATTCCATTGAAGGTACACACAACAGAATCAACCAACTGAAAATAAAATGTCAGATCTAGAAGATGGGGTTTTTGTTGGTGATCACCAAATGAAAGATTTCTTAAAAATAGCAATGGACTGGGCTAGGGATTTAGCTCAGTGGTTCTGGTGTTTCCTTTGCAAGTGCAAGGTCCAGAGTTCAATCCCTGGTAACCACATACCACAATGCCATGTGTGGTGGCTCACACCTGTAATCCCAATACTTGGAAGGTGGAGGCAAGAGGATTGCTGTGAGTTTGAGGCTTGCCTGGGCTCCATAGTGAGCTCAGGTCCAGCCTGAACTACAAAGTGAGACCCTGTCTCAAAAAAAAAAAAAACAGCAAGGGACCATGAAAACTCAATACAAAAGCTGCTAGATGATACCAAGAATAATATAAGATTAAGTGGAATCAATAAAAAATCAAAAGATATCACAAAGTCATAAAAAACTTGTTCACCAAAGTAATGCAAGAATATTCTCCAATTTTGAGAAAAGAATTCAACATACAGATAAATGAAGCCAAATAGCTATTATCAGAATAAAACTACTCCATGTCATATAAAAGTCAGGATTCCAGAAATTCAACAGAAGAACAGAATATTAGAAATTGTTAGGAAAAAAAAAAAGAAACAAATCACCTATAAAGGGAAACACATCAGAATCATAGCGGACTTCTCAACACAAACCTTTAAGTCAAAGAAAGCTTAGATTGAAGTACTTCAAGCCCTAAAAGAAAACAACCTTCAACCCAGATTGATGTAGCCCACAAAATTTTTTTCAAAATCAGTGGAAAAATAAGATATTTCCATGGTAAAGAACACTTGAGAAGTTCATGACCACTAAACTAGCACTCCAAAAACTTCTGGATATTCTAGAAAAATCCAATGAAGATAAGAACTCCAAGAATCCAAATAGAATGAATCCACTGGTAAGGCAAACAATTAAATGGAAAAGAAAAGGGACCAACAAAAGGAAAATAATATAATGACAAGGAAAAGTCAGTACCTGTCAGTTTATAACCATTAATAAAAATGATCTTGGAGGCTGGGCATTTAGCTCAAGTGGTACCACGCCAACCTTGGGTGCACAAGGGCCCAAGTTCAATCCCCAGCACCACAAAAAAAAAAAAAGGTCTAATTTACCAATCAAAAGAAATGGACAAAATGGATTGAAAAACAAGATTCAACAATGTACTCCACTTGTAGACTGAAAGTCAAAGGTTGTAAAACAATACTCCATGCAACAGGAACCTGGAAAAAAGCAGGAATGGCTGTTCTACTTGCAGAAAGAGTGGATTTTAAGTCAATACTGATCAGAAAAGACAAAGAAACTTGTTACATATTTGTTAAGGGAACAGTCCAAGAGGAAAAGATAACAATCATACATATATATGAACCAAATAGCGGCACACTCATCTGTATAAAACAAACACTAATAGAAATGAACAATCAGATAAGCATTAATACAGCTGTAATGAAGCACCTCAATACTCCACTGTCACAAATAGACAGATCAACAAAAAAATCAATAGAAATATCAGAACTGCAAAAACCTTTAAACAAATGGACTTAGATATCTACAGAGCCTTCTACCCCACTGCCACAGAATACATATTCTTCTTAACATCACATGGAATATCTCTGAAATAGACCACATACTAGCTCATAGAATATGCTTAAGTAAATTCAGAAGAATTGATATTATGCATATTATTAGATCATAGTTCAGTGAAATTAGAAATAAATGACAAAAGAAACCATAAAACGGGGCTGGGGATTTAGCTCAAGTGGTACCGCGCCAACTTTGGATGCACAAGGACCCGAGTTCGATCCCCAGTACCACAAAAAAAAAAAAAAAAAGAAACCATAAAACTGTGTAAACAGATAGAAATTCAATAATACTCTTCTGAACAACCAATGAGTTACAGATGTAATTTAAGAAGAATTCAGTTTCTACAATTAAACAATAATGCTGATATGATATATCAAAACTTATAAGACATAGTAAAAGCAGTCACAGGAGGGAAATTTATAGCACATCAAAATTCCCATCAGAAAAAGAAAGGAAGCTCAAATAAATCACCTAATGTTAAACTTCCTGATTCTACCTAAAAGGAAAACAGCTAGATAAACTCAAAACTCCTAGTGGAAGTAAATTATAAAGATCAGAAATCATTCCTTGAAGCAACCATCACCTTGATTCCAAAGGCAGGGAAAGATCCCACCAAAAAAGAAAACTACAGGCCAATCTCTCTAATGAACATTGACCCAAAAATCCTCAATAAGATACTTGCAAACAGAATACAGAGAGTTATTAAGAAAATCATACACCCTGATCAAGTCGGATTTATCTCAGGAATGCAAGGCTGGTTCAACATATGTAAATCAATCAATGTAATACATTATATTAACAGACTCAAGGACAAAAACCATATGATTATCTCAATAGATGCAGAAAAAGCATTTGACAAAATCCAACACCCATTTATGATCAAAACCCTAGAGAGAATTGGAATCGATGGACTTTATCTCAATTTAATACAAGCTATTTATGAGAAACCAACAGCCAGCATCATACTCAATGGGCAAAAAATGAAACCTTTTACACTAAGGTCAGGAACAAGACAAGGATGCCCGCTGTCACCACTCTTGTTCAATATAGTACTGGAAACATTAGCCATAGCAGTCAGGCAGGACAAAGATATAAAAGGAATAAAGATAGGAAAGGAAGAAGTTAAACTGTCATTATTTGCTGATGATATGATACTCTATCTTGAGGATCCTAAAAACTCAACCAAGAGACTGCTAGACTTAATTACCAAATTTGATAGTGTTGCTGGATACAGGGTCAATGCTCAAAAATCAGCAGCCTTTGTCTACACAAACAACAGATTCACTGAAAGAGAAATTGGGGAGTCAATCCCTTTCACAGTAGCACCCAGAAAAATGAAATATCTAGGAATCAACCTAACAAAGGAAGTGAAAGACCTCTACTCTGAAAACTGTAAGACTCTGAAAACTGAGATAGAAAAGGAAACCAGAGAGTGGAAAGATATCCCTTGTTCCTGGGTTGGGAGAACCAACATCGTCAAAATGGCTATACTCCCACAACTACTATATATATTCAATGCAATTCCAATTGAAATTCCAATGTTATACTTCATAGAGCTAGAGAAAATAATGCAAAAAATTCATCTGGAAACACAAGAAACCTAGAATAGCAAAAGCAATTCTAAGCAACCACGACATGGCAGGTGGGTATCACAATCCCCAATTTAAAACTCTACTATAAAGCCGCTGTGATAAAAACTGCATGGTACTGGCAAAGTAACAGA
>PVIC010008143.1:16846-49100 GCA_004025085.1 Thryonomys swinderianus
TCACCATGCACAAAACTAAACTCACAGTGGATACGAGACTTAAACATTAAAACAGAAACAATAAGCCTGCTGGAAAACAGGCTAGGTAAAACTCTTGGAGACATTGGCTTAGGCAGAGACTTTATGAATAAAACCTCTATAGCACAAGAACTAGCAGAAAGAATCAACAAATGGGATCTCATCCTACTGAAAAGCTTCTACACAGCCAAAGAAGTCGCTGGCACTGCTAGAAGACAACCAACAACATGGGAAAAAACCTTTACTAGCTGTGTATCAGACAAAGGGCTATTATTGACAATATATAAAGAACTCAAACAGATCAGCCTCCCCAAGTTTAAAGACCCAATTCAAAAATGGGCAACTGAAATGAACAGACACTTCTCAGAGGCAGAAGTCAAAGCAGCCAAGAAACATATGAAGAAATGTTCAACAACACTGGTCATTCGAGAGATGCAAATGAAAACAACACTGAGATTTCATCTCACTCCACAAAGAATGGCCGTGATCACAAAATCAACCAATGATAAATGCTGGCGTGGCTGTGGGGAGAAAGGAACCCTTCTACACTGTTGGTGGGATTGCAGACTTATGCAACTATTGTGGAGATCTGTGTGGAGATTTCTCAGAAAACTAGGACTACGGGTCCCATTTGACCCTGCTATACCCCTGCTAGGAATATACCCCAAAGAATTTAAAAACTCACATTGGAAAGACAGATGTACACCCTTATTCATAGCAGCTCAGTTTGTGATAGCTCAATCTTGGAAACAACCCAAATGTCCATCAACTGGAGAGTGGATAAAGAAGATGTGGTTTTTTTACAAAATGGAGTATTACTCTGCCATAAAGAATGACAAGATTGATCCATTTAGGTGCAAATGGAGACACCTGGAGGATATACTAATAAGTGAAATCAATAGATCACAAATAGACAATTCCCGGATCTTCTCTTTGGCATGAACACCTGTAGATGCAAATGAGCTCTAGAAAGTAGGACAGCTTTTATAGAGTGGAATATTTCTATAGGAAATTTGGTGTGGGAATGTGATGAGGGGAAGGAGTAAATATGATACAGAAAGCAAAAAGAGCATGTATAAAGGGGGGAGGAGGTGTGGGTGGGTAGGGATATGGGTAAAAATGAGAATTAACTTGTGTCATATACTGGTACAAATTCCCCAATGTTATATGTGATTCTGAGATGTATATATATTGTACCAATAAAGAATTCAATTAAAAAAAAAGATCAGAGTAGAAATTAATGCAGTCAAGACTAAAAAAAAAATACAAAGAATTAATGAACTGAGAAGTTGGTTCTTTAAAAGACTAAGCAAAATTGACAAATTCTTAGCCAACTTTATCAAAAAAGGAAATAGAAGATCCAAATATATGTAATTAGGAATGAAAAGGTGAAATCACAACAGATCCTGTAGAAATCTGAAAGATCAATACCTAGTTGAGAACCTACATGCTAATAAGATAGAAGGCTCAGAAGAAATGGACAGATTCCTAGATGTGTAGGAATTACCAAAGCTGAATCAAGAAGATATAACAATTCCAAAATATGCAGTATACTATCAGTCAATGAAATTAAAGAGGTAATTAAAAAAAAAACTACCAACAAACAAAAGCCCAGGTCTGAACACATTCACTGCCAAATCCTAAAGAACTTTAAAGACTATCTAATGCCACTACTCTTCAAACTCTAATGAAATTGAAAAGGAACCAATACTCTCATAGTCACTCCTGGAAGCAAGTATTACCCTGTTACCAAAACCTGAGAACGATCCAACTGAAAAAAGAGAAACTACCAGGCCAAGCTCCATAATGAACATGCATGCAAAAATCCTCAGTCAGATACTGGCAAACAGAGTGCAACAAAGTGCTTAAAAGGTAATACACCATCTACCAATTAGGATTAATCCCATGGATGCAGAGATGGTTCAACATATCCAAATCAGGAAATGTAATACACCACATTAACAGGGCCAAGGACAAAAACCATACGATCATCTCAATAGATGCAAAAAAATAAAAAGTAAAGCATTTGACAAGGTTCAATACCCGATCATAATAAAAAGGAAACCCTACAGAAAATTGGAATAGGTCTTTATCTCAATCTGATAAAAGCCATCTATGACAAACCAACAGCTAACACCATACTAAGTGGCCAAAACCTGTAAGTTTTCCGTTTAAAATCAGGAATAAGACAAGGATACTTGCTATCACCATTCCTGTTCAATATATTTCTGGAAATATTAGCCAGAACAATTAGGTAAGAGAAAGTATAAAAAATATGGATAGAAAAAGGAAGAAGTTAAATTATCATTATTTGCTGATGATATGATGCTTTACCTAGAAAACCTCCCAAACTCCACCAAAATTCTAACAGAATTAATAACCACATTCAGTATTATAGCAGGATAAAAGTCAGCATTCAAATCAGTAACATCTCTGCTCATAAATAACAATTCACTGAGAAGGAAGTTAGGGAAATAGCACTTTCATATTGCATCAAAAAAAGAAATAAAATAAATAGGACTAAATTTAATGAAGAAAGTGAAAAACCTTTAAACTGAACACTAGAGTACTCTGAAAAGAGAGATTCAAGAGGATATACCGAAAGGAAAAGACATCCCCTGTTCTTGAAAAGGTGGAACAAATATCACAAAAATATTTGAGACCATTACATAAATGTAATGCAATCCCAAGCAGAATACCAATATCGTACCCCCACAGAACTAGAGAAAGCAATCCTAAATTTTGTTTGGAACCGGAAGAGATCAACAACAGCAAAATTAATTCTGGGCGACTTGTATGTCCTTGACCGAGGAAACGGTCCTCCTCTCTGGGGGGTGGTCATCCGCTCCCACAGCTTTCACAGCCTCAGAGGTGGCACCTGCAGTGGTGAGCGAGGGAGGGGACGCCACCCAGCCAGCCAGACCAGCTGAATCACTTTGTTTCTTTTGCTGTTTAATTTGATATTGTCCTATTTGTTGATTTTTGTTGTTATTTCTTATACACCTGGAATTGTTTGGAAATTCCTGGCCTATTCCAAAGAATTCACGAGTTTTCTTTTTCAGCCGATTGTTTCTAATAGCTAGGTCTTTAATTCATTTTGACCTTATTTTAGTGCATGGTGAGAGATATGGGTCTAGGTTCAATCTTCTATATGTGGATAGAAGCTATCTTTCCTCTGGTGTATGTTTTTAGCCCCTTTGTCAAACATCAAATGGCTAAATGTGTCTGGAGTTGATTTTGACTCCTCTCTTATCTTCTATTGATTCATGTGTCAACTTTTATGAAAGAATCATGCTGTTTTTATCATTGTGGCTTTGTAATATAATTTGAAATACAGAATTATTCATTTTCCTGCTTTGCTTTCATTGCCTAGGAGTATTTTTGCTATTCTGGGTCTCTTCTGGTTCCATATAGATTTTAGGTTTCTGTTTTCCAATTATGTGAGAAAAGCTATTGGTATTTCTTCTTTTTTTATGGTACATTTTATTGGTGCATCACATATATAAATATAAATTATATATATATACACACACACACATCACAATTACACTCCACATTAAGGATTTGTACCAGTATATGACACAACTTAATTCTCATTTTCCCCTTCCCCTATCCACCCTACCTCCCCCACCCCTATATGTACAAGCATTATTTCCTTTTTATATCAATTTTTATTTCTTCCTTACCCTTAAACCCCATTACCCTTTGAATATTTACTATTTCACAATATAATCATGCATTCTAGAACAAATTTATAACTTCAGTTTCTCATACCAGAGAAGATATACAATATTTGCACATCTGTGACCTATTTATTTCACTTATGAGTATGTCCTGAAGATATGTCCATTTGAGTATAAATGATTCAATCTCATCATTCTTTATGGCAGAGTAATATTCCATGTTATAAAAAAAAACACATATTCTTTATCCAGTCTAGAGTTGATGGGCCTTTGGGTTGTTTCCAAGATTTAGCTATCACAAATTGAGCTGCTATAAACATGGGTGTACATATGTCACTATGATAGGAATCTTGTAATTCTTTTGTGTATATCCCTAGCAAGGGAAGAGCAGGGTCAAATGGAACCTCTAATCCTAGTTTTTTGAGGAATCTCCACACTGATCTCCATAATGGTTGTACTAGTCTACATTCCCACCAAAGTGGAGAAGTGTTCCTTTTTCTCCACAACCTCACAACATTTGTTGCTGGCTAATTTCCAGATAGCAGCCATTCTTTGTGGAGTGAGATGAAATCTCAGTGTTGTTTTCATTTACATCACTCGAATGGCCAGTGACATTGAGCATTTCTTCACGAACTTCTTAGCTGCTTTTACTTCTTCCTTGAATAGTGTCTGTTTATTTCAGCTGCCCATTTTTGAATTGGGCCTTTAAGTTTGGGGGGATTGATTCTTTAAACTTTTTAGATATTCTCTATAGTAGCTCTTTGTCTGAAAAGTTGCTGATAAAGATTTTTCCCACATTATTGGTTGCCTTTTTGCTCTGCTGATGGTTTCTTTTGCTGTGCAGAAGCTTTTCAATAGAAAGAGATCCCATTTGTCAATTTCTTCTGGTAGTTCTCGTGCTGTTGAGGTTTTGTTCATAAAGTCTTTCCCTAAGCCATTGTCACCAAGATTTTTACCTAACCTGTTTTGCAGCAGGTTTAGTGTCTGTTTAATATTTAGGTCTCTCATCCACTTTGATTTTAGTTTAGTGCGCAGTGAAAGAGATGGATCTAGCTTCAGTCTTTCACAGGTTGAAACCCAGTTTTTGCAACACCATTTGTTAAAGATGCTATCTTTCCTCCATTAAGGATGTTTGGCCCCTTTGTCAAAGATGAAGTGGCTTAGTGTATCTGGCATCGTTTCTGGATCTTCTAATCTATTCCACTGATCCTTAGGTCTGATTTTTTTGTCAGTACCTTGCCACTTTTATCAGAGTTGCTTTGTAATAAAGTTTTAAGTTGGAGAAGATGATACTCCCTGCCATGTCTTTGCTTCCTAGAATTGCTTCTGCTATTCTAGGTCTCTTGTAGTTCCAGATGAATTTTTGGATGCTTTTCTCTAGATCTGTGAAATATGCTACTGGGATTTCAATTGGAATTGCATTGAATCTATATAATATTTGTGGGAGTAGAGCCATTTTGATGATGTTGGTTCTTCCTATTCAGGAACAAGGGATGTCTTTCCATTTTCTGATATCGTCTTCAATCTCCTTTTTCAGAGTATTGTAGTTTTCAGAGTAGAGGTCCTTTACCTCCTTTGTTAGATTGACACCTGGATATTTCATTTTTCTGGATGCTATTATAAAAGGGACTGAGTCCACAGTTTCTTTTCCTATTGATCTATTATTTGTGTATAAAAATGTGATTAATTTTTGAGCATTGACTTTGTATCCAGCTATGCTACTAAATTTGGTGATTAAGTTGCTTGGTGGAATTTTCAGGGTCTTCTAGATAAAGTGTCATGTCATCAGCAAATAATGGCAGTTTAACTTCTTCTTTTCCTATCTTTATTCCTTGTATTTCTTTCAGGGTCTAATTGCAACGGCTAATGTTTCTAGCACTATATTGAACAGGAGTGGTGACTGTGGACTTCCTTGGCTTGTTCCTGATTTTAGCGTGAAAGGTTTCAGTTTTTGACCATTTAGGATGATGCTGGCTGTTGGTTTCTTATAAATAGCTTTTATTAGGTTGAGATCAGTCTATCTATTCCAAGTTTCTGTAGGGTTTTGATCATGAATGAGTGTTGGATTTTGTCAAATGCTTTCTCTGTATCTACTCAGATGACCATATGGTATTTTGTCTTTGAGTCTGTTGATATAGTGAATAATGTTTATTGATTTACATATGTTGAACCACCCTTGCATTCCTAGAATGAATCCAACTTGGTCAGGGTGTATGATTTTCTTGATAATTCTCTGTATTCTGTTTGCCAGTATCTTGTTGAGGATTTTTTGCATTAATGTTCATTAGGGAGATTGGCCTGTAGTTCTCTTTTTGGGTTGGGTCTTTTTCTCCTTTTGGAATCAAGGAAATGGTTGCTTCAAGAAATGAATTTGGGAGTACTGCTTCCCTCTGAATTTCATTAAAGAGTTTGAGAAGTAATGGTAGTAACTCTTCTTTGAAAGTTTTGTAAAATTCAGTGGTAAAGCCATCAGGACCAGAACTTTTCTTTGTCAGTAGATGTAGCTATTGGTATTTTGATTGGAATTATATCATCTGTATTTAACAGTTATGCTGTTAGGGCTATTTTGAGGATATTGTTTCTGCCTATCCAGCAACAGGCATATATTTCTACTCTCTGATATCCTCTTTGATCTCCTTTTTTAACATATCATAATTTTGTTATGAAAGTCTAAAATTTCCTTGGTTACTTCAAATCCTTAGACGTTTTTGTGAAGCTGTATGAACAGTATTGTTTTACTGATTCCTTTCCAGGTAGGTTTATTATTAGAATATAGGAATAATATTGATGTTCTGTGTTAATTTTCTACCCTGCTACTTTGGTGAATTTGTTTATTAGTTCTAGGCATCTTTTGTTGGAATTTTCATTGAAATTTCCTATGTAAACTATTCTGTTATCTACAAATAAGGACAATTTGAGTTATATATATATATATATAATATATATGGCTCTCTAGTACTATATATAGAGAATATATATATATATTATACTGAAAAGTCACTTTTATGAAATGTCTATAATAGGCAAATCTATAGAAAGAGAAGTCAGCATTTGGCAGAGGCTGGAGATAGAAGGAATAGATAAATCTTATAAATATATATACATATATATAAATAATATATAAAATATAATATATAATATTATAATATATTTTATATGTATTATAGATATATTTCCTGCAATGCCCAGTGTCCTGCACCCATCTTCTAAGCACAAAAATGTAAAAACAAGACAACCACTGCTGCACTTCCTTTTGAAGTCCCCAGTACCCTGAAGATCTGCAGAGAAGGGCATTTTGGAAAACAGTCCCAGCTCAGCTGAGTTGTGTGAGTTATGTTATTTTATAACATAAAATAATAGTTTTATGTTAAAATATATATTATAAATATATATTATATATATATAAATAATAAATATATACATATATGTCAGGTTTTTATTATTACTTCTCTTGCTTGACTTCTCTTGGCTAAAGTTTCAAGTACTACACTGAACAGAAATTTGAACAGTAGATATCCTTGTTTTGTTTCTGATTTTAGAGGAAATGCTTTCAGATTTTCCCCCTTTTAATATGATGTTGGCAATAGATTTATCATAAATGACTTATCAGAGATAAGGTTTTCCTATAGCTATTTTCTTCAATTTTTGTCATGAATGGATGTTAGATTTTGACAAAGATCTTTTTTTTTTTGCATCTGTTGAGATGATCATATGATTTTTGTTCTTGCTTCTGTTAATGTGATGTATTACATTTATTGTTCTGCTCATGGTGAATGCTTTTTGGATCCTGCCTCCCAGTCTGAGAATAAAAGGCAAATCTTAACCTCGGCTCCATGTCACTACATGCTCTCTTCCTACTTCATGTTTTCCTCTTTCCCGCAGTCTCTACCGTTCACCCCACCACCATCTCTGAGTTCCTAAGAGTAACAGTGATCACTCCTGCCCAAGGAGGACCTTTAAGCATACTGATTTCTTCTCTCTTTCTTACTCTTTTTTCCTTTCCTTCCTTCTCCCCTCAACATTTCAGAATAGACAAAACCTACTATTCATCACTTTAGTCATTTTAAAACAGACAACTCAATGACATTCCCCTATATCAGTCACCATTGTCTAGTCTACAGCTTTTCTATCCTCCCCATACAAAGTCTACTTCTATTACAGTTATTTCTCAGTTCCTTCTGTCCCCAGCCTCTGCCAAATGCTGACTTCTCTCTCTCTCTCTCTCTCTCTCTCTCTCTCTCTCTCTCTCTCTGGATTTGCCTATTATAGACATTTCACATAAGTGACTTTTCAGTATAACGTTTTCAACATTCACTCTGCTGTACCATTGATCAGTACTTACTTCCTTTTATGGTTGAACAGGATTCCTTTTACGGATATGAGGGCACTGCTACTTTTTGTAAAGTGACTCGCCACCCTCCCCTTTACCTACTTATCCCCTGTTCATCTTTCAGTAATCGGCTCACTGACCACTTCCTCTTGAAACTTCTCCACCTAAATGAAGTCATTGCTTCTTTTAAAACTATCTTTTCCTCTGCACAACTCTTATCACAGCTTGCATCACCCCTCGAGGGGTTACTTTGCATATGGTCTCTCCCTTCCTAGGACATAAAATCCATGAGAGAAAGAACTATGTCTGTATTCATTGCATAGCGGATCTTCAACAGGTATTATATAAGGCTGATATATACATAAGCTTTTGTTAAATAAATGTTCAAATTATTTTCTACTAAGGAATAAACAATTGGCAGCAACTTAATGTCTTTTTATTGCCAATGGTATTTTGAGTTTGAGGGGAAAAAAACAGCACCGTCTTCAAGTTCGGTGGGGGAATTTCCCTGGGAGAGAATAAAGGCAGGATTGTTTGGGAAGGGGATTCTTCACGCTCCTGCATGGCACTATCCCTGGCTAGTCCAGCTGGAAGCCCAGCTCTCGGCGGCACTGCTCCACTCACTCTCAGTGCCGCCCCCGTTTCTTCTGGACTGAAAAATGGGCAGATTTGGTCCCACTAACGTCCTTATCGTGTCAAAGGTAGTGATCCCTTATAAAGAAGGAGTTACAGCCTGTCTATCTGTTTCCTCCATTATTTATGCAACAAATCCATATTGAAACTTGTTGGGCTTTCTGACTTCACAGCGCAGCATGCCTTTCTCTGTTCATGGGAATCTAACTGTGTTTTGGGATGTAACCCTCCTTAACGCGATGACACTGTCTTTTTAAAAACTCTTTTCATGATGTTTGCAGTGGGTTTAAAAGTATCATTTCCTCTTTCATGCCCTTACTTTACCTCACACATAAGCCATATCCTTTGTGCAAGTGTTTGCAGTCTACACAATGCTGTCCTGTCTTTGAGCAATTGTACTGGAAAAATGCCAGTTATTATCCCTTTACAGTGACGGCAGGTTCATCTCCAATATTTACAGGTGGGTGACAATTAAGTCAAGGCTTTAATAGAGTAAAAGCAGAATTTAACAAATTTACTTGGTAGCAGAATTTTTATTTGAATCTTGTATAATTCCTTATGAGAAAATTTTCTCCAAAATGATAGTTTTATGTTACAAATGCAAAGTTTAAAATTTTTCTCAGTGAAGCATGAAATTAAGAAATAGCTTGTTGGGCTGGAGATTTGGCTCAGTGGTTTCAGTGCCTGCCTCACAAGCACAATGGTCCTGAGTTCGATCCCCGGTAACCACATACAGTGCTGGGTGTGGTGACTCGCGCCCACCAGCCATCAATACCACATACCACAGTGCCAGGCGTGGTGGCTCACGCCTGTCATCCCAGCACTCAGGAGGCAGAGGCAGGAGGACTGCTGAGTTTGAGTCTTGCCTGGGCTACATAGCAAGCTGAGGGCCAGCCTGAACTACAAAGTGAGACCCTGTCTGAAAAAAAATAGCTTATTAAATGAATGTTATTATTGCTGTGTTTTTAGTTTTTGCTTATTGTTCAATGTATTAGGTCAGCCTAATCAAAACTGGTTTATTGAAGTCCTCAAGTGGTTCTCTAGGTGGAGCTGGAGGGCTCGATTTGAATGAAATTAATGGCTGCCTTCTGAAAATAGAGCTATGAATAATACAATGGTTGAACACAAACTTATTTCATGAAACCTAGAGAAGAAAATCAACATGGGTCTTTGGCCTCAATGGTTGTCAATGGTCTAATTAATTGTGCTAATGTAGTAAATTAAAGAGAGATTTTAGTGAAAAAAGCTTTGGAAAATGGAGTGCCAGAGGCAATTGAAGTCTAAGTATTAAGGCTGCTTCAAATCTTGGTTTAGTAAATGCAGTAATCTACTCCCAGTTGTGTGGTTGACTGTCAACGTCTGACGTGGATCCTTGGGAACCGTACACAAAAGTGTGCTTGTTGTAGCCACAGTTGGCTGTTTCATGTAGCTTATCTTCGTGAGGATGGAAAGAGAATGTGTGTGTCATGTTAACATGAAAGTCCCTTCAACTTAGTCGTATATTTCTTATTTTAAAAATTTGTTCTGATTGTATATGTACCTTTGTGCCACCTGAAAGTGAAAAATATATACAATTGGATTGACTTCAGAATATAACTCACATCAAATATTTAAGCTTGTGTGTGTGTGTGTGAGAGAGAGAGAGAGGGAGAGAGAGAGAGAGAGAGAGAGAGAGAGAGAGAGAGAGAGAGAGAGAGAGAGAGAGAGAGAGAGAGAGAGAGAGAGAGAGAGAGAGAGAGAGAGAGAGAGAGAGAGAGAGAGAGAGAGAGAGAGCAAGCCAGGACCTAAACAGCTGTAAATGTATCAAGACAAAGGTCCATGGTACCCTCAGCTAGAACTGGCCAAATCTGCCAACATAGACAGTCTCCACAGGTCTTTCTTACTACGGTTCTTCTTTGACTTTTATGGTATTTCCTCTCTCTCTCTCTCTCTCTCTCTCTCTCTCTCTGCTTTTTCTAAGAAGGCAGAGAATCCTAGTAGGAAACACATCCACACACAAACAAAAAAATATATATTTGGGATTAAAAGAGCTCAATTTGAATATTCTTCTTGCTGGTGTTAAATCACAATAGGCAAGTAATATTTTAAAAAATTTCAGTTGCCTCATACGTTTAAACTGCAAACATGATTTCTCGTGTCATGTTAGCATCAAATTAAAACTATTTTTTAAAGTGTCAGTCTGAATTGGAAATAACATACAGTATTGCTCAGTAATGTATCTGGCTGTCTTTCATCTTATTCTAAAGAAAGGTAACAGGTACATCCAGGATTTGGTTTGGGACGGTATGATTATAGAATTATATTCATAGAATCCAACTGATTTTTCACAGAAAAATAAACAACAAATGGACACACATAATTGGTCACTGGATATCCCCTCATGTCTAGACTTAGAAAATGACAGAGTTTTGGTTTCTATGGTGCTGAAACCTTGACAAGTATAAAAATAGCCTCAGAGTTTGGGCATGCACCAGGAATTTCCTGACAATGAGTTTATGGGGAAAAACGTAGAAAAACCAAGACAAATGTTGGAAGAGGAGCGCCATTTAGCCCTGAAATATACATGCTATCTGGATAAACATGTGTTACCAATTTCATATTCTAATTTTTTCTTTTTACTCTCTTGTCTCTCTAAATAACCAACTAACAGGTCATCTTCCTCCTGAGATGTCTGTCTTTCAGGCTCTTCCCAGCATGTGATGGTTTAACCTGCTCTTACTAACTGGGTCATTGGGAGAAAATCACTCATTTCCATCTACTCTAATGCAGTGACCTGTGAAAAGACCTGTTTAATGCTACACATCAGAAAATATGCTTTCACTTATTCAAACTGCTCTTTGAAGAAGGCAAGGTGTTCTTTGAGGACAGGGTGTGTTTCAATGTTGACGTTGGAAGACTGCACAAGCGAAATCTGTGGCTTTTATACTTATGAACGATTTCAGTGTAAAGCAATGGGCAGATCCAAGCTAAATCTGCCTCACAAAGAGCTGTCTTTAGCCAGAGGACCAAATTAAAGGTCAACATAAATGTTAACAATATTAAGCAGTAATAGTTGAAGAAAGATATTCTGTAGGTGGTGGAAGAACTGGTGGAGGGTGAAGGTGGATGGGGGGTTGTTTATGTACTGTTCCTCATCTTACTAGAAAAAGTTTCTTGGACATCCTCTTTTTACACCCTGAAGATTGTACTGTCTCACATTTTCTGGGGAGGAACACATTGGGAGTTTTCAATCTCATCACAAACTTGGATTTGGAGTTTTAAGTTCCCCAATTGAGGCTCTCTAGGGAACTTGCAAGGAAGAATACCAGACTCGTCCATTATCTTAATGGCTTCCTGGAGCTGCTGGCCACAGGCCTCAGTTAGATGGAGTCTCTGGGAACAGTGCAGGTGCCGTCGGAAGCGAGGCAAACAGGGAGGAAGTGGAGCGTGGAGTACACTCAAAGCAGAGTGCTGGTCTCAGCTCGCTGTGTACAAACACAATTATTTCTGCTACTGAACACATAGGAGCACACGTACCAAATCGGACTGTCATATGACCGTCTGTACTGACCGCCTGCAGAGAAATGTGCCATTTATTGGCACAAATAATGATGATCGTAAGCTAATAAAGAATAAGTGATCTGTCATCCAAACCCTCATCATACCTGCTCAAGGGGTCCCTAAGACCTCCCCTCATCCCCTATTGCTACCATTTGACCTTTGTCTTCAGAACTCCTTGTCTCAGGGGATGGAGGGTGGTTCATATCGCATTTCAGTGTGTGTGCACGTGCATGCATGTGTGAGTACTTATGTTTTCTATCAACTTTTAATTTTTTTTTTTTTTTGAGACAGGGTCTCGCTTTGTAGTTCAGGCTGGCCCTGAGCTCACTATGGTGCCCAGGCAAGCCGCCGCGAACTCAGCAATCCTCCTGTCTCTGCCTCCGGAGTGCTGGGATGACAGGCGTGAGCCCCCACGCCCGGCACTGTGGTATGCGGTGTTGATTGTTGGTGGGCGTGTCTCCACGCCCAGCATTATATGTGGTTACCGGGGATCGAACTCAGCACCTTGCGCTTGCGAGGCAGGCGCCGGAACCACTGAGCTAACCCTTTGGCCCAACTTTTAATATTTTAAACACAGACTCTAAAGCAATTTTCCTGTGCATCTACCTTCCTAAATCCTCCAAACCGAACTCAGCATCATTTTGTCAAACACAGCAGTTTCTTCTTGTGTCCCTGGTGTCAATATAGGATATTGTCATTCACTCGCCGTGTTTGGCTCATTCCCGGCTCATTGACCAAATCCCACTCCTGACCACGTCACATGTCTTCAAGGAAATATATCTGACCCACTTCATTCCCTTGGGAGCATTTATGGCTGGTTAACACAGTGAAGGGAATGTTTTCTTTGTTTCATTTTGTCCATCTCTTTGTCCTAGAATATAAGCCCCAGAGAGGAAGGACTCTTCCTACCTTTTTACCTGCTGTGATCTTAGAACACTGCCCAGAACACAGTAGCCAGTCAATAACGGTTTATTAAATCAGTAGATAAGTAAGACCTATGCTGTTGATTTCATTACTCTACTATCTTACAAATCATTTTAAATCCCTGTTGAAACCATCTGAGTTCGAGCTGGTGTAATTTACTTTACCAGTGACTGAAATGGCCCCCTAGCAGCTCTAATTGCTTTTGCTCTTACTTCTTTCTATATCATTATCTGCCTCACAGCCTGGAGTCTTTCTAAACCTCAGACTAGCTCCTGTCATTAGTCTGCTTAAAACTCCTAAGTAGCTCCTCATCACGATACGCTTTGCCAACTTTTCCATAAGGGTTTCCCTTAATGGCAAGAGAGAGCAGAGCTGGAGATACAACCTGAAGTTACCTGCTACATGTGCAAAATACCTTCAATTTCATGATTTGATAAGTGCATGTTGATTTTTGCATTCTAACCCTCTAACAGATATTTTAAATTTCCACTTAGCAAGAGCAGTGGGCCCAGAAGACATTTCTTGCTTGTCCTGTGGTTTGTGGTTTGTAGAGTTGGCTACATCAAGATATCAGAGTCAGAGAAATGCAAAAGTAGATGCAATCTACACAGCTTGCAGAGGGAAGCTGAACTCATGTTTTTATTGTTGTTTTGTTTTGTTGTTTTTGTACCAAGGATCGAACTCAGGCCTTTACACTTGCTAGGCAAGTGCGGTGCCACTGAGCTATATCTCTGGCCTGAGCCCATGTTTAAGAAGATACCCACACCCATCCTGGCCCATTACATTGTCATAGGCAATTGTAACTCATCTACTCTGTGTCTTCTAATGTTTAATAAAACGTTGCCACTGTGATTCTAAGATATGATCAGCTAGGCTTTATTTGAGTCATCTGTTGAGTTACTTCTAGGGTTCAATGTTCTGCTCAAAAATTTAAAAAGGACACTTTGCTGTAGAAGTGCAGCTACGAGACGTGATCAAAATATACAATAAGTGTTCAATTTAAAAAGTACAGTGAAAAACACATTTTCTTTTCCCCCTCAGTTTAAGGATAATTAGCCCATTGTTCTTTCCACCTCTCAAGTGTCTTTATGAGGAGTGTTGAGAAATGAAGTGAGCGCTGATCCCTGGGGTCATCGGGAGAAAGTCAGGCTACAAAAAGCTCTATGCTGTGTCCTCAACCACCTTATTCCCCAGATCTGGCACTGCGTGACATCTGGCTTTTCCCCAAACTCAAAGTGACCATGAAGATAAATGTTTTTAAATAATGTAGGACATTAAAACAGTCGTGACAGTACAACTAAAGATATTCACGAGCAGAGACTTCCAGAACTGCTTCAGAAAGTGGCAGGAGCAATATGATAAGTGTGTTCAAAACAAGGGTGAGTATTTTGAGGGGAATTCAGAGCAATGTGTCTTTTATCATAACAAAGGGGTTTTTTTCCTTAAATTTAAACATTCACCATATTTTGGATCATGCATAGTAGATGACTTCAGAGTATCTTAGAATTATTAGGACTAAAACCAAACATCCTGTACATTTTGGGTCATGTATGACATCTGCTCCCCAAGAAAATTCTGCACCTGGAGTCTTTTTTATGGAGGAAAGTAATTTACGCGTATTAAAAGTCTGAGGGGAGAGCAGAGGGGAAGGAGGAGGGAAGGAAGCAACAGGAAGCATTGTGGCCCCAAGGCCCCGTGCATCGAATGACGTGTAGCAGTTGGCCGATGAGTGAGATCAAGCAGCTGTGAGTCCTGTCCTCTGAGAACCTGCAGTCCCCGCCCCCCGGCTCAGACGCGTGATTAAATGCCACGTGGCCGACCATATCAAGTATCAAACAACAGCCAAAATTCACTGAAACTTTAAAATGCAAGCAAATAAATTCAAAGCTATAAATTGAAATTTCTTTATAAATGGTCAATAATTATTTCCGAATTATTCTACCCCTCACTGGCTTCAGTGTCCTTTTTTTGAGACAGGGTCTCGCTTTTGTAGTTCAGGCTGGCCCTGAGCTCACTATGGAGCCCAGGCAAGCCTCGAACTCAGCAATCCTCCTGCCTCTGCCTCCCGAGTGCTGGGATTACAGGAGTGAGCCACCACGCCTGGCACTGTGGTATGTGGTATTGATGGCTGGTGGGCGTGAGTCACCACGCCCAGCATTGTATGTGGTTTCCAGGGATCAAACTCAGGACCTTGTGCTTGCGAGGCAGGCGCCGGAACCACTGAGCTAACCCTCCGGCCCAGAAGGTGTGTTGATTTTAATACAGTGTTCCCAGTCAGTAAAATTTTAAAGTGGGGAGTGCCTGTTCGATTATGAATTCTTTCCCACTGGGGTTAGTGAGATTTAAAGTAGCTTGCTGGAATGTTGTTGCAGAGGCTGTTTGCAGGCGTCTCCTTTTAAATGTCTCCAAAATAGCCACCACGGAGTGCCGGGCGTGGTGGCTCACGCCTGTCATCCCAACACTCGGGAGGCAGAGGCAGGAGGATTGCTGAGTTCCAGGCTTGCCTGGGCTACATAGTGAGCTCAGAGCCAGCCTGAACTACAAAGCGAGACCCTGTCTAAAAAAAAAAAAAAAAAAAAAGCCACCACGGTGTCGCAGCTATTCCCTCAACCCCCACAGCCCCGTTCTCAGACATGCCTCTCTCTCTTCTTCCCCGAAAAGACGGGGAGAGAGAAAGAAGGGGCACAGTAGCGCCACCCTGAGGACAGGCTTCTCCTCACATCTGGCCAGAATATATTGGTTTTCAGGTTACATTTTCAGGGAAGCTTTGAAATGTTCTACAGCTGAAAAATGCTTTGGGAAATCACCTTCAAGGAGAAAGGTAAGCATAGGTAGATATGTACGTGGATCAGTAGACGGTACGCGTAGAATGATGTATCCTGAAAAAACAGTTTATCTGTAAGAGTTTGTGAATTTTAAAGTCCTTGTTCTCCCTGAACACTCAAATATATTCAAAATATTCCTTCCTACTCAAAAAAAGAAAAAAGAATAATGACTCTCCAATACCCAGTATCTGTTTTGCTAAACAGGGGTAGTGATTCAATTTAAGCACTGAATATGCATATATACTGATATAGACAAAGGTATAGATTATTTCTGCCGGTTTAGGAGACTTCAGATCAATACAAATGATTTTCACTGATGTATTTTATGGCAGAAATTAAAACCTGTGACCATGCCATGTAAGTGTGCAGAAGCTCAATGCAAATGATTTCAATATTGCTCCGGTCTTTTTCTGAGACGGAAGTTACTGTCTGACACCGTAGGTCGGGAACCTATTTCCCCATCATCCCGGCCCTCTTTGGATCTCTTGACTGACAAACAGTAAAACAACAGCTGAGAGCTGGCTGCCCTCTTACGAGAATCACTGCTCCATTTTTTTGCTTCTGCAGAGGAAAATAATCCCTTCCCTTCTACGTGCCACATATTTATTTTCAGTGACTGTGAAATAAAACTCTCACACCTACTCTCCTCTCAAACTCCAGCTGTTGATGTTGGCTATTTCACATTTTGCTGATAAGCAGTTCCTGTAATTAATTACCTTATCTTTGTATGTATGAGAAAAACAAATTTAATGCATTTTAATAAGGAGGTTGGAAGGACAGGCAGACATTTTATTGCCACCTTGATTTTGATAAGACTGGAAATAACCTGGTTGGTTATTGACTGTATATAATAAATAATATTTGTGCACGTTTTTTATTACCCTTAAGATTGGAGCATCAGTATTTCTTATAAATATATTTCTGATTAGTTGGACAGTGTAGAATTTCTTAGCAAGCAAATTCCATTGCATAACATGATGGTTTTAAACTCATTTCATCTTTATGTATTCATGTAATCTCATATTTATAATTTTCAACCTGCAAAGCCAAGACCAGTTCTTCCAAAAATTTGTTCTTGATTTGCTGTTTTCTTATTCATACCTGGGAATGGGAGGCTAGATAAGAGGAACACATAAAAGATCTCTGAACTCCATTCCAGATCCACTATCCTGCAAGTACAGCGAACTTCTTTGAAAGTCAAACGTTTAACTTTCAAAAGTGACTCCTGCTTTGACATTTTTTTAAGTTAAAGATTCTTTAGATAATCAGATACCCATGTATCTGTGGCTAAATTTTTGTACATCCGAACGAAAGCTAATTCCTTGGGAGTCAGCGGCTCCTGAGCTCATGCTGGACCCCAACAGAAAGAGCTCTGTGGAGCCTCAGAGTCGCTTCTGCCCGTGCTTCCTGCCCAGCCGCACACTGGCGGTGTGAGTGGGTATCCCTGGCACCTCACTCTGAGAAGGAAACTGTGCTGCTCACAGTGGCTTCTTGTCTTGGGCAGGACAATGAGGAAAGGCTGAATAAAATGCTTCACCTTCTAGATTTTAGTGATCTTTCTTAGAAATATTGCTTTCAAGGTCCTTCAAAATCTTCTGTTCTGGTCCAGAGCAGAAAGGAATGAGAACGAACACCCAGCCCTCCTCAGGGATCCCCCATTGAGGGGAGTGCATGGTCAGCTGGGTGTCGAAGTGTCTTTTCCACTACATGGTAAGCTTTCAGATGGAAGGGGTCTTGCTTGATTGAATCGGGGTGTAAGTAGTACCTCCTGTTTCCCCATTATTGCAACTGACCTCTTTCTACTTTCTCTGTGTCCTTCACATTCCGTTTGTCTTGCTGACTACATCCATTTAATCTCTCTCTGGCCCTGCACAGTGTTAGGCTCTCCCCTGGCTCAATCATCTGAGTTGACTCTATCTTTTGTTAAATTGTTTTATTGTCTTCCTTCTTTTTTTCTCCCCCTCTCCCCTCACTTCCACTCGCCACTTTTGAAAAAAATCCCTCGGGATCCTTGTCATTTTTGTTGAAACATTGGTCAAGCCATAGGATTGTGGAGCTTAATTTAGGTTTAAAGAATCCTCGGCAGTCTGCCCAAGTGCAGATGTTCTCGCTGGAAGACTCACCCAGGTTTCCAAAAAGAGGGCAAAGCCTTTAAAAATCTACCTTCAAAACTACCTCTAAGTACTTTTCTTCCAATACTCAGCCCCTTCTGCAAAGAGTAAAACTTAATCTTTTCATAATGTTAAATAAATTTTGAGTTAGTATTTTATACCATACACATGTAACTGTTATACCGAGGAAGGAAAAGTAGGACATTTTGGAAATAATTTGTCGGCCATAGTACATTTCAGTGACGCACAAACCAGAGCATCTGAGGGGTTTTATTTATTTATTTATATATTGACCACTTAGTCACAACTCTTTTTTTAGAGTTTATTGTAAAAAGATTTCATCTACATTTACAAGGATAACCTCTTTCATTTATTCTTCCGTAATTCTGATTATTAGTTTGTATTGAAGTTTCTCTTTTCTGTGCTCAGCAAGTTAAGACAGAATCATCATTGATTTCGACTCCAAATTAGAGCAAACATATATATTTCTCCTTTTTCCTCCAAAGAAATAAAATCTTTATGAGCTGTGCACGCGGGCTCGGAAAAGTAACAAAGGGGTGATTGTTGTAGTCCTTGGAACTGCCTAACCGCAAAGGTAAGCGCTGTTCCGCTTTCAGGCACTGCCCTCTAGTGGGGAAAAGAAATAGTGCTCTCAGAAGTACCGTTACTGCTCACGCCTCTGCACTTCGTTTGGAAGTGTCTTCCCCCTGATCCACGCAGTGATTTTTTTTGGAGGACACACTGAACCTTTTAACCATGTGACTAAAGCAACTTTTAGTAGGTAAGCCGTGTGCTTTACTTAACAGCGTCAAAACATTTGAAATAATCAAGTAGATGAAAATGAGGGTCTAAGGGATGACACAAGTCCTGTAAGCACTGCACTAAAATGTCAAGAAAACAAAAAGGAACTGGTATCTGTATGTCTATAGATGACAGTTTCAAAAGAAAGGCTGTCATTTTGATAAACTGGATATTCTGGAACTGTGTTTACCACATGAGGCAAACTTTTGAATTTCTTTGAATGCATGTACCTCAGGTCTATTTAATGATAGTTCTATTAACATTTTCAGATAACTATTTCTTAGTTTTAGCAGGTATAATGCCTATTTGAAGTTTGAGGTTAATTTTATACAGGCCCTATCAGTTAAGGTTTTGGGGTAATAGATTCAGACAGACCGAGGTGAACAAGGCATTATTTGATCTTTCTAAATGTCAGTTTTCTAAACTATAACATGGGGATCATAATAGCATTTTCTTCAAAGAATTTAGTCATGAGCCTATGAAATGATGCTTTAAAAATATTTAATAGTGCTTTAAAATATTTAATAGTTCTTGGATTTTCACAAACACTAAGTATATATCAAGAGATATTCTGAGATATTCTTGGAACCTTTTTTGACATGACCTCTGGAAAGCTTTTCTGTCCTCTGACCATGGCTGAAATGATGACATTTTTCCCAATAAAGCATCTGGGGCACCACTTAAAATTTGCTACAAGCTCCACTCTACCGGTTTCTTTACTACACACAGATAAGCCTCGGCTCTGTGTGCATGAGCATCTGGACTCGTGCTTCCTAGTCTGGGGCGAATTCTTGTGTTTGGCACCTCCGTAGGGGACAGTTTCATATCAGGTGTCATTTCGTATTAAGAAGCCAAATTTTGTGGCTGCTCAAATACACTCAAGAGTATGAACACAGCCAAACCGACTGTTCCTGTTGTCAGTTCCCAAAATAGCCATCCGACCTCCATGCCCATAAGTCAGGGGCCAAAACCGGACTTGAAAAGCGGGACTCCTGGGAGGGCAACACTGGGAGATAATCTGTGAAACATTCCTATTTTTTCACTGCCTAGTGGCGTATGTCCGAGTCCTTCGAGGTTATAAAACAATTTTCTGCACACCGCATCTCCACCGCGAACGGCTCGTTCTCCTATAAACCAGGCTAATTGCACAGCTGGGAATGTGTCTGAAAGACAAAGGCTGATGGAAGCTTCCCGCAGCCCCCTCCCCCACCCCGTACGATCCTCCTCTCCGCTCTTCCCTGAAAGGTGCCCTTGAGTCTTCATTCTTGTTCGGTGTCCTGTGAAAGGAGCAGAAGCTGCCACAAGGGACTCCTGCTTTTCCTTACTGCCTGTCTCCGACCTGTCAGCTGACTTCGCTTGATCAATAAAACTCAGGTTTCCCTTGGGCTGGAGAAGAGGTGATGGGGGAGGTTAGAGCATCGGTCAAAAATCCACTGAGAGAGATCCAATGACTCTCTGGCAGAAGCAAATACAGAACAATCTACCCTAAAATAGATTAATAGACTCTTTCATAAGTAGGGGGAAATCCGGAGTGGGAAATGATACGAAGAACAAAATGAGGTAAGCAACTTCCAAATTTGTCTTTTGTGAGTAGCATCCAGGCACAATTTAAGGAAATGTCGACGTTTACTATTGCACTTATTAGAGCACCACGTAAAATGTAGGCGGAGTTGATGTCACACTTGCCCCCTCTTCTGCTGTGAGGCCAGACACAATGCTAGGAACTAGGGCAGCCATCCGAAACTATGAGCAACAAGCAGAGTACTAAACGTGACGAAATGGTAAATCACAAAGAAACTCAACCCTCCATGTTAGAGGGAATCTACTGCTTAAGCCTCCGGACAATCTACACACAAACTTTGTGCCAAGTAAAGAAGGAGAACCATCTTCGCTTCTACTACAGTTCATAAAATTTCCTCTTACTGATAAGAAAATATCACTTTATCTAATATACACACAAAGTATTAGAGCACTGCAAAGGAAAACGGAAAACTACAGTCTGCCTAATATTGGATAAATTCGTGCGCAAAAACTAAACAGTTTATTTTGTAGCCAGTATGTACCACATTCACAGAGATTGAACTTGTGAAACACCTACCCCAGGTGCTTTTATTTTTTTAAAACCAAGTGAGAATATGTTATTACTTCAGGCTTCCCTGAAGCAAACCGTTGGACTAGTTTAGACTGTTCTCAAGAGAGCAATTTCTTCTCCTTGGACGCTATAGGCAGGACTATTCTGGCACACAAATTCCCCGGAGGTCCTGCTGGCATTTTCTTATAGAGTTAAGGTAGTGATAAAAACTGACAAGGGACTAGCTTAGAAGAACCAGGATGGAGCTTTTATTAGAATTCTATAAAAAGAAAGGGATAATAAATGGGTGGCTCTGATTTTTTCAGATGGTGAAAAATTCACTTGTAGTTATTTAGATTGCTGTTAGCGTTGCTTTCCTCACATTCACAGCCTATAAGTAATTGTGTAGATAAAAAGTATTTTTGCAAAAGCATATTGAATGCTGAAAATAAGGCAAGATATTTTTGTAAGAATGAATCAATAGGAGCAAAAATTCTCTTTTGCTTTTAAAGATGCACTGAAGGATAGAGTCACGTTGAAATATTTAAGCATGGTATTCACCCAAATGTCATCTGATATTTCTAGTATATCGAGACATGAGGGCTATGGATGACAACAAAATACCTGTGCGTATACACAGAAAGTCCCAAGTTTAACAAGCAACACTTCTATGCTTCATGAATCTCCATCATCTCCCTGATGAGCTATGTGAAGAGGAGGTAATAAACTACAACTTTTATGACTGTGTGCTATGCCCAAGGCACCCTTCTTAGCAGACCACATCCTGGCTGAGGGAAAGCACCAAGGTTACAGATACCCAGAGCTAAAATGTATCCAGGTGTATGGAACGTGACTCTCTATAGACCTGAGAGTGGCCTGAGGACTCAGGTCCCTTTGCTGGTAAACTGGCTTTTGATTCGTTCCAACAAACAAGTACAAGGCTTCACCAAAGGTAGAGGGCTCCTCTGATTCATCTCTTCGAGTTTTTCTGAGGCTGGGTGGAGCTGTGGCTGGAAGATACACCTAGTGGCTGTCAGGTTTCACAGATCTAGCTAAAAGTGCATCTGCAGAAGTGAATCTGGGACATGTGCTTCAGAAGGCAGCTCCTCATATAGTTACATTATTCATTCCACCAACAAATATTTATTGCATGCCTACCACCTGCTAATCATTGCTTTAAGTTCCAGAGATACTACAGCAAATAAAACAAAACTGAATATACCTCCCCATATAGACTTACATTACAGGATTATTGGTGTTTAGCTAAGATAGCTGCATCATACCGACATGTGTATATTTTTTAAAAGGGTGATTTCTGTACTGCTTTGTCAAACTGTGTGTACATTAGGTAGAAAGGGATTTTACTATCAGCAAAAGGAAATCCTACCAATGATGGTACAAGCAAGAATGGTGGCCGTTGGCAGAGTTTGGTCTGGAGGCTAAGGTAGCAGCTTACCTCTGTCTTGGAGGGCTGAGTTTCCTTGTGCTCTACAACTTTCCCGTGTTCAGTGCGGTGCTTGCTTCTCATAGTGACAGGATGGCAGCTGCAGCTCCTGGCATCGTGTCTGTGGTCACAGCAAAGAAAAGGAAAGTCAACGGTGCTTACATTTTATGCAAAAAGGAAAAAAAAATCACAGAAACGGCACCAATATACTTTCTATTACATTTCATATGCCACGCACAAGATTACCTGTATCTGCAAAGGGTGGTGTGAAAGCAAGTGTGGACTCTTTGCCGTCTCAGCCAGTGAGGATGATCCACAAAAAACAGGGCTGGGAAAGGTGCTGAACTCGGTCACATATGTTTTAGATCATAAGAACCAAGAGAGAACCCAGTGGCGTTTACATATAAGACCGGGTGACTTTTTCCTCTGTTAAGTTTCTTGATGAGTCTAAACATAGATCAATGCCCTGCTGAAGTGCCCAAAACAGCCTGAATAATTAAACAGACGACTGAAGGCCTGATGCAATTGGAACACCCAGAAGACTCTCTGAAGCTTCTCATGGATGCTGGATCTGGCCATCTGGGCCATCTTAGTTGTTTATTTTAGTGAATTTATCAATATTCCTGAATATAATCTTAATTATCAAAACTAGCAGGCTTTAAAAAATCCATTCTATCATCATTTATTAAGCAATGATTATAACCAAACATTTTGCTATGCTTGACAGTTGTAAAGAAAAAGAAGACAAAATTTCTACTCAAGGAACACATGGTCCAGAAGAAAAACATGAGTAGAGAGTTGCATAGAATGCTATGTTGGGCTCACTTACTCTGCCTGAAGGAATTAGAAAAGTGTTCATTAAGAATTGTATATGCGGAGCCGGGCGTGGTGGCTCACGTCTATAATCTCAGCACTCGGGAGGCAGAGACAGGCGGATTAATGAGTTCAAGGCTTGCCTGGCTACATAGTGAGCTCAGAGCCAGCCTGAACTACAAAGCGAGACCCTGTCTCAAAAAAAAAAAAGAATTGTATATGCCGGCCAGAGATTTAGCTCAGTGGTTCCCACACCTGCCTCGCAAGCCCAAGGTCCTGAGTTGGATCCCGGTAACCACATACAATGCCGGGCGTGGTGGCTCATGCCTGTAATCCCAGCACTCGGGAGGAAGAGGCAGGAGGATTGCTGAGTTCGCAGCAGCTTGCCTGGGCTAGTGAGCTCAGGGCCAGCCTCAACTACAAAGTGAGACCCTGTCTCAAAAAAAAAAAAAAAAAGAATTGTATGTGTTTTCCCATTATGTGTGGAGAAGAGGATAAAGAAAAAAGGATGAAGAGAGAAGACAAAGGCTCTTCCTGGTAAAGGAAGCAACATATGAGAGCCACTAACGCATATGCTTGAACTAAAGATGAGGCAACCACTGGGGCGCTGCATGTAGGCACCGAGGAATTCCGGTCACCTTGGATCCAGCACACTTAAGTTGGTGTCCAAATCTCATTCTTCCTTGTGGTAAGACCTAGGTAAGCTTTTGAATGTTCAGTGTTCGGTTCCCTCATCTCTACGCTATGGATTAAAATACCTGCCATCACAACATAAAGGAGAAAAGCTTTACTTTGGCTCACTGTGTAGAGGTTTCAGTTCATAGTTGGCTGACTCCCAAGACAGGGCAGGATGGCGGCGGGGCGTCACAGAGGAAGAACGGCCCTTAGCACGACAGCAGGAAATGGAGAGCGCTCAAGGGAGGAAGGAGGGAGGCATGCTCTTCCAGGGTTCATTCCCAGGGACCGACCTTCTCCAACCAGGCTCTTCCTCCCAAATCTCACTGAGCTATGGCCTTGTCAGTGGACTAGTGCCCTGGGAGGTGTCATTCCTGCGTGATCCAATAACCTCGCAAAGCCCCACCTGTGAGCTACTATGGTTTATGGGGAACATCTAGATATAAACGGTAGCTCCCCAGTGACCTTCAGTGTATGGAATGAGAAGGATTAAGTACAGTAATGCATGCATGTGCGGCATTAGTGACAGTGTCTGACATCACGGAAATACTCCATTACTGGATCTGTTGTTACCATCATCATCTTCATCATCAGCGCTGAGGCTAGAACGTTGTTCTATGAGAACAGCTGGAGACAGTGAAGGAGAAGTCGTGAAGGATGCGAAGCAAACTGGGACCGATTGTAAAATATTGACAGCAACTCCTCCCACTCCTGTGTCACACACCTCTGCAACATGAGGCTGCTTTCCCCGCTCTCAGAAGCTGAGATCTACTTCTCCGAACATCCCAGATCTGAGCTGGCCTTTTGACTTGTTTTGACAAATAGAATGTGGCACAGGGGGCGTTGTGGAGTTTATGGCCTGAAGCGTTTCCAGTTTCCACTCTTATTCCCATCAAACCCAGCTGCCTTGGGAGTAGATGGAGCCAGTTTGCGGGTCCATGCGGAGGAAAACGAGGCACCCATGTACTGTAGCTTGTGTCTAGATGTTCCCCCAGAGCCTCATATAGTCGTAGTGGGTCAGGTCAGAGGTGGCTGGATCAAGAGTATGTGACGCTGGCGTCGAGGGCTTGTAATCAGTCCACTGATTGGTCTGGCGCAGTCCTGAATGCCCTAGGGTGGTATCGCACATAGAACGTACTATAACTATAGAGCATCAGGTATTTTGCCTCAGCAATGAGAAAAGTAAGACACAATGCCCGAAGCCCCAGAGAGCTGCCCTCGGAGACCAACCTGATCCTACCTGAACACAAAGACACGAGCGAGCCCAGCCTGTGCCCAGAGAGCAGGGACACGTTTCTTGGAGGAATTCTTCCTCACACGCCAAACCCAGCACTGGTGGCAAGTTCATAATGGTTGCTTTAAACCTCTGAGTTTTGGAGTGGTTTGTTATACAGCAGTAGATAAAAGAGAAGCCTAAGAAGTTTACCTTGCACAGGATGTGAGAGGAATCATTGAAAGATTTTTAAACATGATAATAACCTCAACCGATTGTTATTTGTGAAATGTCACCCAGTGTCAGCACAGAGGATATGCTGAATAGGATGTTGCTGAAAGGAAGTCGAGAAGACAAATGCAGCGGTTAAATAAAACTTGACGAGGATATGAAAGATAACAGGAAAACAGCAAGGACGGAGCTGCTTCTGAGCAAGCGTGCTGGAGAGGCCCTGAGCTTGGTTCCGTGTTCAGAATCCTTGAAATTCTTCAGTTTTAAACTAGGAGCCACTGGGCTTTCACTTTGCATTGGGCTCCCAACATTTGGTAGCAAGTTCTGAAAAAGAGCTTCACGGTAGCTGGGCTGGGGGACACACAAGACCGCGGAAAGAAAACGAATCTAACACAGCACACCCTTCACCTGGCAGCTTCCTGTCGTGTAGCCGCAAGGCCTTCAGGCCTGGAATGTTTGGGTCCCTGGAGAAGCAGCAGTCAAGCTGTGATTACGCGAATGCTAGAGTTAGGGGCAGTTTCGCACAATAGAGACATCAAGAATCAGAAAAGCGTTTCTAATCTTCTGTCTCCTGAAAGCCATCTGAGTGGCCTCGAATCGTCAAGCTTTTCCAGCTTCCCCATTCATGAAATAAGGCGATAATCCTGTCCCTACACAGCTCCTGGGATTGTGACAATCAAGCAGCCATGTGAACGAAGCACTTTAAATTCCCCACAAAGGAATGCGTCTAACTAAACAGAAGGACTAAAAATAATTCTATGAACAACAGTTATCCCACTCAGTGTCCTCAACCCAGGTCCTTCTGAGGTGACTAGGACTCCGTGCTACTCAGGATTCTCAAAACCCAAATACGTGATGTTTTTGCAAGAGAACATAGTACGTAGACGAGCACGTGATAAGATTCGATATGCATAAACATGTCACAAACCTCTTTCTGTTTATTTATACTGTCTCATAGTTTAAATTTTCTGCAAATATTTATTCGTCTATCAAACACACTTTATGATGTACTGGGCACCATGTTAGATGCTAGGAAAGAGAAACAGGGAGGTCCCTTTGTTCAAGAACTTCATAGTCCTTGTAAACTTGAGCTCGTACAAATACATAACTGGAAAGTAACGTGCAATGTGAAAAGAGCCACAAAATGAAGTGCTAATGGAGCACACGGGAAAAAAAATCTATAGTCTGGATGCAGAGAATAATAAGGATTTCTGTGCAGAAGTAACATTGTGTTGCTAGGTGTTCACTGTGGCATGCTGTGAAAAAACTGGAATCAATGTGGAGTGAATTTTGAAGACTGAAAAATAGGTTCAAAATTTGAAAATCACTTTATATTGGTAATGCCATATACTCACGTCACTTGTTCGAAAAACACAATATTATTTTAGAGATAGTAAAAAGACTCTCTGGATTATTCATGTATTCCTTCATAGTTTGATAATGACCAGCTGGTGACTTGGACAATTCATACAGACATCAATGAATAGAGTCCCTTAACCTTTCTAAACTTTGGTTTTTCTGATAATAAGAGATTTATAAACAGATAAAACAAAGATTTACTTTAAGATCAACATTCCAGTGGACTTGTTTACAAATGAATGTATCAGAATTTATACTTGTGAAAATGATAGACATTTCAATATGGTTCCTTTGGGAGACTGTATTCAAATATCGATATGATTCAAAGTATTGTTTTGCTATTATACTTTGGAATTGACTAAAAGGACTTGAGCACTTCCTGGGATAGGGAGATAATTTAAAGAACAAATTTGTATAGTTATAAAGGTGCATGGACTTTTAAAAAGGTGAACTGATTTCATGGTAATCTGAAGTTATAGTAACTCAAGATGATTACTTCTAAAACACTACTGTGTTAATAAATCAATCACAGTATCAATACTGGAGTCACATCTTTTATATATTATTTTTGAAAAATACCAACTGTGACGATTAGTGTAACAACACACTTTTATAGAAGAATGAGTTCCTCCCAGAAAAGTCCAATGATAAATTTGTGTGAACTTCTCCATTTAATAAGTGCTTGTGCAGATCATCTCAGTTGAGCTTAATAACAACACTGTGAGATACATTTTAATTTAATTCTCAGTTTACAGATGAGGAAATTGGGGATTATCTGTAAAACGATACTTAAGCCAGTTGTTAACCTTCTTGAGCCTTAAATTAGCCACAGGGCAGAGTTTCAGTCCCACAAATCCTGAAGTGAAGTCCTCCCATACTTGTGCACATATTTAGACCACTAGACATCTTCATTTCACTGATCAATGTACTAAAGCTATGTCAAGCTTGTCTGGATGCCTGGAACGATCCAGACGGCCGTGGTTTCTTGCCTGCTCAGTTTGCCAGTGATCTGGGTTCATGACATGCTTAAATGTACGTGTGTGTGTGTGTGTGTGTGTGTGTGTGTGTGTGTGTGTGTGTGTGTGTGTGTGTGAATTTGTCTTGGGAACAGGCTGTTACTCACCCTGAAGCTTCACCTGGCGCCCATCTGGCACGTTGATTAATGGAACCGTGGGGCGCTCTGTGGTATAGCTAGAGACAAAGACTTAACCAGTCCATCCCAGGTCTCATCCACCAATTGTGCTAAGCTCTGGCCTTGAGGTGAAGCATCTGTTAGCACTCGCTGCACACACTAAGTAGCCAGTGAGGCGTGTTTCCTAGTGGGCTCTGCAGCCCCAACTGGAATTCATCTCTCTGCTTTGTTAACTGCACCCATAAACTCTCTAGTCTTCCTTTCCACTCTCATTCTCTTCCTCCTTTTGTCACACACTCTAAGTGTCCACAGATGTCAAGTGTAGAAAAGAGACATGTGGTGTTTGTTACTGCTCTAGTGCTGGCACAGAGGTACTTCCTGAAGAAGATACGGCCCCTCACAGAATTGTTTTGCAGGCTGCCCATCTGTATTTATCACTACCTACGGCCTATTCTTGATTCAGATAGCTTGGCAACTCTTAGGCTGGCATGACGCCATCCAGGGCATCCGTCAACGGGCCATCCAGCCATGTCAAGTGCGGCTGTTAAGGGGAGGAATCCTAGCCAGGAATTTCCGAACTGCTGCCTGTGAAGAGGCCCTATGCATTTTGGCTGAGGAAAACATCCCAAAATAAAAACTAGATACTGGGGCCATTTGTTTGGACTTTGTAGAAGAGTTATTAGTCACTGGGGTAGGGAAAGGATGTCAGAGACAACAGCATGAAATTAAATCTAATTAATCACTGAGACAAGCAGACAGATCCGAGCCCACACTTCCCAGAACAATGTTGGAAACTAGGAAGTGGTTGAAAAAGCATTTAGTGACCGAATTGTATTTATTTCTGAGAAACTGAAAAGCCCTGATGATGAAAATAAGTACACAGAAAGTAAACAATGCAGTAATCCAAGGAGTATGTGTATACTTTCTCAGAATTTTGTTGCAAAAAGGTCAAAGAAAAGCTACTTATTTCAGGCTTTTTCATTTACTAATTCCACATATATTTACTACATTGAATCTTCTTAATGAAGGAAACCACCCATTGTTCTTTTACGTGTAAACGGTGAGTGGTTTGAAGAACTGGAAGGTCTTGCTGAGGGGCATTTGTATATACTCATTTGTCAGAGCTTTTGAGTCGAATGACACTGGACTTAATCCCTGCTTTCTTCCCATGGAAAAATTTGTTTTCTTTCTTGATGCCTGTTACTTTATCCATTAGAAATGAATAACTGTGTTAGAGCTTCCTACCATTATTGTGACAAATAAATTAGAAATTAGACAAAGAACTTCTAAGTTCTTAGTAAATAGTGCAAATACCAAATGACCCAATATTTACATGCCTCACACAATCTCAAGTTTCATTTGCTTGGCCTAAAACTTTATTGGATTTTTATGTCTGTTCTCCCACTATTGTTACCCTATTAGGAATTCAGTTGTTACCCTATTGTTAACCTATTAGGAATTTGGCGATACCAACAATGTTTCACAAAAAAATAAATGAAAAGAAACAATCAAATAAGTTATATTAAAACAAAGTTGTAAATGCTCAAAACTTATCACTTCCTTAATAATTTCTATGCCAATTTGCTGTCATCTGTGCTCTTGAGAGGATTTGTCTATTTTATCTATACATATGGTAAAATGCTATATACTGATATGCCATTATGCAATTCTTCCTAAACTTTCAGTGACATCCCCTCCCTGCCTTGAAGACAGCTGCACAGTTTGAAAATAGACTCCCCTCTAGTGGCTTTTAATGGTCATTACCCCGAAATTGGTAAATGCGTTTTCAAGAGTTCTTC
Source organism: Thryonomys swinderianus (assembly GCA_004025085.1). Taxonomy (NCBI): domain Eukaryota; kingdom Metazoa; phylum Chordata; class Mammalia; order Rodentia; family Thryonomyidae; genus Thryonomys; species Thryonomys swinderianus. The sequence goes on from PVIC010008143.1 coordinate 46,449, forward strand.
CCAAAGAGCCAATTTCTAAACATGAACACACAACAATCTCAGACTAAGTATGCAAATTAGTTCCTGAAAAATATATTAACTATTCAATGATTTCTTTGAAATATTTTCAAAATGAGATATTTGTAGCCGGGCGTGGTGGCTCATGCCTGTAATCCCAGCACTCGGGAGGCAGAGACAGGAGGATTGCTGAGTTCGAGACTTGCCTGGGCTACATAGTGAGCTCAGGTTCAGCCTCAACTACAAAGTAAGACCCTGTCTCAAAAAAAAAAGAGATATTTGTGTACATGCAGCCAAAAGTGAGCTGCTTCCCATTTTCTTACAAGTCTGCTTCATTTACGATGAATCCTTAAGCAACTGTTTCTCTGTGAGATTCTCGCCGAATTCTTAGATATTTTTTTCAGAGCCTCGATGTATGTTTCTCTTATACATATTAGGTATTTAATAAGTATCTGTTTATTGAATGAAATATATGCTAATTATAATTTTTTTTTTTTTGAGACAGGGTCTTGCTTTGTAGTTCAGGCTGGCCCTGAGCTCTCTATGGTGCCCAGGCAAGCCGCCACGAACTCAGCAATCCTCTTGTCTCTGCCTCCTGAGTGCTGGGATTATAGGCATAAGCCACCACACCTGGCACTGTGGTATGTGGTGTTGATTGTTGGTGGGCATGAGTCTCCATGCCCAGCATTATATGTGGTTACCAGGGATCGAACTCAGGACCTTGCACTTGCGAGGCAGGCACCGGAACCACTGAGCTAACCCTCCGGCCCTAATTATAATATTTTTATTGATTTCACACACACTAGAAAGTTTTAAAAGACACAATTACAACAAATTTTTAAAAATTAGTTGACTTTCATGTACAATTCTAGAATTGAGCAGTCCTTTGAAGACAGGTTCAGGTAATTCTAGAGTGCAAATAGTCTGAAAGCATTTACAGAAGGAAAATGGGCATGAGGTACAGCCGTTTCTGAGGTACAGAGACAGCTAATTGTTGTGGTTACTGCTCACTTCATTTGACATAATCTGAATAGTGGCCTCCTGTGATTGTCTGCAGTTTGGCTGGTGTGATTGGCTGAGGCTCAGGTATTGTTACTCCTACTTTATGCTTTCAACTAGCATACTGGGCTAGGTTGTGTTTTGTTACGTAAGGAGCTTACGAAAGAAGCATGATCAGGCCAAATTTAATTTGATTTAATGGGTTAATGTTATGTGATAGCATATAAATAGTTTTATTGTATTTTTCTTTTTCTTTTTTTCTGTCCTTTTTGATTAGTATATGTTTTAGAACATAATTACATTCATTGTGAGACTAACATCTACATGTACTAGCATGTAACATCTCAATTCTTTTTTTTATCTTCTTCCCTTTCCCTACTTTCCCATTTTTTGGTCCCCTTCTTTCTTAATAAAATGTATCTTCAATTATGACTTGTGTCTAGATGCCCCCCCAAAGCTTCATGTGTTCATAGGTGAGACACTTTCAAAGGTTGCTAAATCTAAAATGTGTAACACTGAGATTGATTCGTAATACAATGGTAAAGTCAAGCGTGTAGTGCTTCCTGCCCTAAATTCCCTGGATAAGAGAAAAGCAAACAAACAGATAGAGGTCTATGGTGAACCCTTCTTCCTTGGCTACCTTCTGCTCCCCCCATAATCTACTTCTCTTCTGTACCTGTCTGCTGAGCCACCCTGCCTTAGAGCTAACCAAACGTATTCTAAAACCTTTATATGCGTGCACTAAATAAACCTTTCTTCCCTTAACTTGTAGGTGATTGATATTTGTTCTCTGCAAAACAAAAACTAAGACATTTTTTGTTTCCTATTGTCTACAGCTTATTTTTCTCTTTATGTATATTTTGTGTTATAATGTAAATTGTGACATTTAAACTCATATTTCTGATTTATTTCACTTAACATTATGATCTCAAGTTGTATCCATTTTCTTTATGGCCAATTAATACTCCATTATGTATAACTGTCACCTTTCTTAAATCCATTCATTCCAAAGATTTCACTGCTGTGAATTATGCTGTTATGAACATAGCTATGCATGTGTCCATGTTATATGATGTTTTGAACTCTTTTAAGAAAATACCTAGAAGTGGAATAGCTGGGTCAAGCAGACTATGTAGTTTTACTTTTGTGAGGAGTCTCCATTATTGCTTTCCATGGTGAATTTACTAGTTTAAAATCCCACCAGTAGTGTAGAAATGTTCCTTTTTCCCTACTGCTTCACCCACCTTTCTTTATTTCTTTTCCTTTCTTTGTTTTTTTCCTTTCCTTTTCACTTGGCCATATTCCCAGGCCTATTAGGAACCTTATACTGTGTAATATCCTCATCTTAAAAATGATCTAAATAGGCTATATTTGCTAGTATAATTATTGAATGAGTTTAAAAGTAAATAGAAAAGTTATAAATTTTAGTAAAAAATACTGTATACTGTTTTTTTTTTATTTAGGGAGAGTTACTAAAATTAGTACTATGTGCCTGCAACTAAAAACATACAAATTTGTTTTTAAATAAAACTATTGATAAGTAATTGTGTACATAGGCTTCTTTTTAAAATAAAGAATCTGTGTTGGCACAGAATTGGGAATGGAATGAAATTCTGGAAAGAGAATAGGATTGACATTTGGAATAAGTGCAAGCCA